>VXAU01003436.1:574491-592900 GCA_013399695.1 Formicarius rufipectus | reverse complement strand
TCCGCGCCCGCACCGCATCCCGCGCTGGGCGGTATCACGGCCGCCCCCAGAACCACCTTGCGGGAATGCTCGGGGTGGCGATCCCTTTTCTGCGCCCCCGCAGGACCGCCCACCCGGGGCCGGGGTGTCTGTATCCCCTCCTGTCCCGCCAGCCTTCCCCGAGTGGCCCCGGCTGCTCAGCCGAGGTGGCTGCGGTGAGAACCACCTGTCCTGGCCCCGCTCTGCCCCACAACGTGTCCCATGGGAGCCGGGACACCCCCAGGCCCACCCCATTCCGTTCCCCCAGCTCCCCACACCTCACAAAGACACCAGACCGCAGGGTGGTTGCACACTTGCCATGTTCGGAGTAGACATTACAGGCGGTGGAGACATCCTTGGGGCTGTGGGGACATCCTCGGGGCCGTGGTGACCCCCGGGATTCCACGCATCGTGCCCCTCTCCAAACAGCTCTTGGGGCACCAGCAAAGCAGGAGAGACTGACAGACAGACAGACTGATTACTGACTCCTTTGCCAACCACAGGAACTGAGGGGCAGGCTCAAGGAGCCCCAAGGTGCTGAAGCAGAGCAAAGGAGCAGCCAGGATGTTTGGTGAAGCCTCTCTGGCCCCCAGGCGTGCTCTGTCCAGCAGTGGTGGCCAGAGTGGGCACTGGTGTCCTGTCCCCACTGAGGGGTCTGTGGGCAGCACTGGCTGCTTGTGAGGGGTCACACTTGCCTCTGGGCTATCGGGGTGACTCGTGGTCCCATAGGTCCCCATGGTGACCTGCCTGGGGAGGTCTCCCTGGGTGCAGGCAGGGTGCTCCAGAGCTGAAAGGGAAGGTCTGTGGGGCAGGGAGGGCAGTCCCTCACGATGGTGGGCTCTGATAACCCCTGCCCAGTGCTGGTGGTGCTCTTGACCTGTGCAGGAGCCCTAAACCTGCCCACCCTGTGCCCAACCTGGCTCACCCTCCTGGCCCATTCCTGTCCCTGTGCCCCTGCTTCTCCCTCTGCCTGCAGCCCACAGCAGGGCCCTGACTCTCCTTTCTATGAAATACAGGGGCTTTAGCCCAAAAACCCATCCCAGTGCCAGCAGTGTGGAGAAGGGCAGGTGCCTGGTCAGTGGGATAAGGTGGAGGTTGGACAGATGTGGAGCTGGATGGGGAGGGGACCCCATCAGCCTGAGAGCCCAGTGACACCCCAGCTGAAGGAGCAGGATTGGGTCAATGCAGAGCAGGGATGCCCAGGGGTGGTGGCAGCATCATGGGGTGAGCCCAGCCATCCAGGAGACCCCCCCCGGCTGTGCCTTCCAGTGCAGGCAGGGTTGCTGCTGTGGGGTGATGGTGACACCAGCCAGTGACAGTGGGTTACTGGGGAGGCCCTCACCACAGGGTTAGTGAGCACAAGGCAAGGCCAAGAGAGAGCAGGCAGAGCTGGATGCTGCCCAGATCTGTAACCTCTGGGTAGAGCTGCCCTGACCCTTGGTGGAGGCAGCCCCATACTGCTGTGTCCCCACAGCAGTCACGGTCTGGAATGTCCTCCTGAGCCAGCCCATCCCCACCAGCTGCCATCCTCTGCTGGCACAACGGGACGCTGGTCACAGCAGCCCTGAACGCTGGCAGTGCCTCGTCCTGGGGCACCAGCCCATGCCCAAACCTACACCGATGGACCAGCTCCTGGAGCCTTCACCTCGGCAGGACCCCTGCAGAGGCTGGGGATGGCAATCTGGCTGACAGACAGAAAGGAAAGCCCAGGCTGTGCCCCCATCACAGCCTGATGGCAGACCCCCCTATGCCACCCATTGCCCACTCCTGCCCTTGGCTCATTACCAACCCAGTGGTCACACAGAGGTATGGTTAGTCAGGGCCACGCTGCCAGCAACAGCTTCTACATGCACCAGGCACAAGATAAACTGTGGAAAGACAAAGGGAGTGAAGAGAGGAGCCCAGGAGGGCCCACGAGCCAATGCAGGGAGCAGCACAAGACCATTCCCCATGACGGGTGACGTGGGGCCCCAGGAGAGCCCCAAGCTCAGGCTCTGGTGGGGCTCATGGGCAATAGCATCACTCTGTGGCTGAATCTCTCTGCAAACTGGGTTTGTTGGACCTTTACAGCAATTACTGGTCATTATTAGTGGGTTTGTATTGTCCTATTGCCTCTCAGCTTCTTTTCCTCATTGTGCCACATGAAGTTTCTGGGCAAAGAGAAGACAAATAGGGAAATTCTCAAAGTCCCCCAGTCTTCCTTCCCATTGCACGTTATGGGAGCCAGGGATGCTCAGCAGCACCAAAAATTAGGGTGCTGCAGCTCAATAACCAGGAATCCAAAAGGAGCCACCGTCACTTGTCATGGCAAATAGCACCCAAGAGGCAAAGTGCAAAGAGAATTTGTTAGTAGCAAGAGAGAAACACATCAGGAAGAATTAGTACAGTGGTGACAAAAGTACAGGTTAGTAACAAAAGCAGGGCACCAGTCTGCCTTAGGACACACACACTGGAAAAGAAATTAAGAGAAAAGCAGCAATGGTTAGTTTGTTTAATTCAGTTCAGGAATGTGTTAGTAACAGAGATCTACTGGCTTAAAAAGGAACTGAAAAGCTTCTGCTGATAAAACCATTTTAGGCTCCTAGTCAGCAACAGGCTCCACAGGCAGAGCTGGGCAGGGCGTGTGAGGAGAAACTCTCTCCTCGTGCTGGTGAGGGCAGCCCAGGGCAGGGGCCACTGGTCCTCTCCCCTGCTCACAGCTGGGACTGTCCCTGCCCGTCCCTGCCTGTACAGCCTGGCACTGACACCTGGCACTTCCAAACCTCCTTTCCCAGCTTTTCTGTTCCCCTTTAAAGGCAGCACTGCTGCCAGTTAGTGGGCACAAGGCAGGGCTGCCTGTAGGTTAGTAGGGCATGCACTGGGGCCAGTTAGTGGGTTAGTCCATGTGCCAGGGGCTGTGCCAGCCACTGGTGAGGGCACAGGGTCCCAGCGGGTTAGTAGGTTAATATTGGAGCGCATTGGCAGCATGCAGAGCTGGTCCCAGTGAGCAGCAGGGCTCTGGCTCACAAGAACAGGAGGCATTTTGGGGCGTTGCTACCAGATTGAGATTTGGGAAGGTGTTTTTGGAGGGTTTAACCTGCATAATGTAACCTGTTTCTGAATTAAATGCTTTTCAGGAATCTGCCCCTCTCATCTCTGCCAATGAGGTACCAAACTCCCTGAGCAGGGTGTCCCCACACAAAGTGTGCTTCCCACTGCTGGGACTGGTGGGGACAAGAGACAGATGCCTGGGGTAAGGCTGTGGGCAGCTCTGCAAGGGCAGGGCTTCTGTGGAGACCACAAGGGCTGCTCTGGGTCTCCACTGAGCTCCCACTGCTTGTGGACGGGGAAGGAGCTTTAGCAGGGAAAACCATGCCATGGAGCAGAGCAAAAATGGCCCATAGCTTACCCCTTCTCTGTAGGAAGCTGCCTCTCCATGGGGCTAAGCAGTGCTCTGAAGGGAGGCAGGAGCACTGTGCCCAGAGAAACCAGGCTGGGACGAGGCACCCAGGGCACCTTCTGCCCATGTCCCTCTGGTCACCTCCTCCCAGAGCACCCTGCTGGGCCTCAAGAGGACACTATGCCAGTTTGGATTTCAAGGCTGTAACACCTGCCATGAGCTGTCTGCCCTCAGCCCCCAGCCCACCACACCCCCAGCTCTCCCTCCTGTGCAGGGACATAGGATGGAGTGACTGCTTGATGAGGCCACGGTCTCACCCACTTACAGGGCCACTGCCACCCCACAGAGACTACAGGAGGAGGATTCACTGCCCATGTCCCTCCACATGCTCCAGGCTGCTCCATGAACCAGATGTTTTCTCCAGGGGCAGTGGAGGCAGGGTCATGCCGGGACTTGGCACCAGCAGTGCCGGGCACTTCCAGAGCAGAGAGCACCAGGATTTCACCAACAGCCAGAGGGATAGGCAGGGTCAGTGGGGACAGCTAGGGTGCCTTGGGCTCTGGCCATCATGTCTCACTGAGGAGCTGGCACAGCTCCACCCCTGTTCACCTTCCCCATCTCCCTCCTCCTACACTGCATTCAGGGAAGGGGATGGATCTCATCCTGCTCGTGGCTGGGGTGCAGCAGCAGCAGGGAACGGACCCCCAGCACCTTGCAGGAGAGCCGCATGCGCAGGCAGACCGTGTCCTCAGGTGTCCCCAGCGCTGAGTCCTCGGCCGTGTCCCCCCAGACTCGTGCTCTGGCCCATGGCACCGGGCACCAGGGCGTTCTGCTGGGGCCAGCCCGGCTCTGGCATCGTGAGAGGATGGAGAGAGCGGCTCCCCCAGTCCGGCTGCCCTCGAGGCGTGGCTGGTGTGGCCAGGCAGGAGCTGAGGCTGTGCCCCCGGCGTGGTGACACTGGGGAGCAGAGACGCTGTGAGACCCTGAGCGGCGCGGCAGCTGCCCCCTCCCCACCGCTAAGCACATTTTGGGGACACATCCTCTCGTGCAGGTGGCCTTGGAGATGGTGTGACTCCCTGGACACCACTGGAACCTGGGGGAAAAGGCTCCTGGCTTCCCAGAGCCCTCCCAGCTCACAAGGGGTGGGAGACCGTGGGGCTGGCACCACCCCTGTCCTTCGCCCGGGGATCCTACCTGTGGTCACCAGCTATGCACGTGCCGTGCAATGTCCCCCCATCCTGTGTGTCTCTGCACCGTGGAGGCCGTGAGGGGACTGTGTGAACAGACCTCAGGTCAGTCATTAGCAGCTGCAAAAGAAACAACCAACGCAGCAAGGGAGAGCGACACGGCACCATCCCCAGGACCATCCCAGCTGGCAGAAGGGCTGGGCAAAGACCCTCCTGTCCCTGTCCTGTCCCCTTGCAGAGCTGGGAAGCTGGAACCCCCACCAGGAACCACCCCACCAGAAATGGTGGCAATGCTCCAAACCGTCCCTCCCTGCAGTGGGAACCCCTGCACTGAGGGCAGGGATGGACGGTCACTGCTGCTGCTGCTGCCACTGCTGCCTCTGCCAGCTCTGCCCTGTGGTTAAGCTGGGTCACTGGGACCCTGTGGTTCTGCAGGCACTGGTTGTACTGGGGTGGCTGGCAGTCACAGCTGCGCTGTGGTGGGTGCAGCTCCACCTCCTCAAGGATCTGGGGACCCGTGGCTGGTGCCAGCCATGCTGCCTGTCCTGCCCTGCCCTGCCCTGCCTTTCTCCTGGTCCTGTCCTGCTCCTGCTCGTGGCCTGCCTGGCTGGAAAAGGCAGGACTGCGGCAGGTCCTGGGGGAGCTGGGCCGTGATGACTCTGCAGTTCAGCTGCAGAGCGGCTCCTGCTTCCCTCAGTTCAGTGTCACCACACGCCGCAGGCACTGCTGGCAGGACAGTCCCTCCCGTGGGGACAGCACGTCCAGGCAGCATTTGCAACCCAGCTGTGGGAAATGAGCTCTGGAGATGCCATTGAGCATCTGGCAAATGAATCCCCTGCCTGTGGTGGGGCAGGCAGGACATGACCGCTGTGGGATGGCCTCTCTCACCCAGGAATGAAACACATAGCAGGAGACAGGGAGGGAAAAAAATTTTGTTCAGGCGGGGCTCAGGTAAACACTCCGTCTGGTGCAGGGGGAGCAGTGATTACCAGCCATGAGCTGGAGGGGGCCCTGCCACACAGGGTCCATGGCACACAGGGTGCCGCTGAGCACCTGAGTCAAACAGGTGCTAAAATCCCTCTGGGCTGAGGAGGGAGGAAGGGGAGGACAGGCTCCACTGCAGGCAGGGGCAGGAGATGAGGCCACAGCAGGTACAGCACTGCCGTGAGCTGCCTGTGCCCACAGAGATGATCTTTGGAATGTGGCATCCAGGCACCCCAGTCCCCCAGTTCCCAGCAGGGTGGCCAAATACCTTTGTCCTGGGCCCTGCCAGCACTGCCCAATCCTTGCTGCCATCCAGCAGAGCCCAGGCTCTGGCACATCCCAGGCTCCGGTGCTGCCTCAGGTGTGCCAGGCACTACCACCTTTGTCTGCAGCTCTGGGGCTGGGCAGCCAGGGAGAAGGGTGGCAGCTGAGGGTGTGAAAGGCTCTCTGCAAGCCCAGAATGCCAGAAAACTGGATTATTTCTGGGCTCCTCCTGACTCCCCAAGCAGGACCCACTCGCACACACAAAAGGTTGCGAGACAATGAGGGAGAGAAAATGGCTCCGTGAGAGGAGATGGAAGCATTTGGCTGGTTAACTCTGAGGGAAGGGCTGTGCTGTGCCCTGGGAGTGCTGGCCCCAGCCTCACCTCTAATCCCTACCTAGGATCACCAGCTTTAGCAGGAAATGGGGTTTACAAGACAAAGGGGTAAAACAGCATTTTGCCTACAATTACTCCCAGGAGCATTGAAAATCAGGCAAGAATCCATTTACCTGGTGGGAGCCCTATTCTCGGTGACGATTCTGAAAAAAAATACAAACAAGTAGTGCAGCAGTTAGTTCTGATTTGGGCCGGGGGCTGCAGGCAGTGTCCAGGGCAGGCCAAGCTGCCTGGTGCTGCCTCCGGACCGGGATCACCCGGGATCGCCCTCCAGACCGGGATGTGGCCGGGAACATCCTGCGGAACGTGCGGCTGCCCCTGCCCTGAAAAGGGAGGGTGCCCGGGCTGCCCCAGCCTGGCACCCCGGGAAGAGGGGGCTCCTGCCGGGTAGGGGGGCTCTCGTGGGATTGTTTATAACCAGGACATAATGTATGGGGGAGGCTGCATTTTTTGGGGACCGAGAAGCGGGAGCAGCCGCGCCTACCGGCTCCGCACCCCCCAAAGCCATGCCCGCAGGACCCTCCGAGTCCCGGGGCGGCATCGCCCCCCGCTCCCTCCGCGATGTGGGGGCGGCCCCCGGGCTCCCCCGCGCCCCCAGACCCACCGGCGTCCCGTCTCCGTCCGGAGGGAGCGGAGCGATGTCCGCGGTGCGTTACCTGCTCCCGGGGGCCGAGCTGGGCTGGGAGGCGCCGGCTCCGCTCGCTCCTGCCCGCCGCGCCGCTCCTTTGTGCTGGAGCTTTCCCAGAGCATCCCTGAGGAAGAGGCGGACACGCAAACTCCTCCTCCCGCAGCCCCCGGCCCCCCCGGCTCTACCTACGGCGCAGGAGGATTGCTGCAACTCACATTAAATTTTAATGCTGGAAATGCGGCCGAGTCACATTTCCCCCGCACCGCTCCCGCATCGCTCTCCGCACCCCTCCCGCACCGATCCAGCTGCGGAAGATCCCGGGGACCCCTTTGACAACTCTCTGCCAGGACACTGTCCGCTGTGGTGTCACGGGCGCCGCACAACCCTTTTGGGGTGGCGTGGGCACCCCACAGACCTGGGGTGGCCCAAGGGAGACGGGACACGGGCCGCTGGGCAGGGGCTGAGGCGGATACATCCCTGGGGACACGGACGGGCAGGATGTGGCCGAGGTCGGTGGGGAGGGATGACAAAGAGACCAGCCCGGCCTGAGGACACAGCCCTGCCCGAGGACAGCCCCTTCTCCCGGGGACGGACCCACTTTCGGTCCGAGGGCTATGACAGCCCCTCCTCAGCGCTGTGCAGCTGCTGGGCTCCCGCATTGTTCTCCAGTTCCCCGCCGAGTCCCCGGGGACCCCCGATCCCGCCGCCAGCTGTCCACCGTGCCACGCTGTGTGCTGGACCTGCTCCCGGCCTCCGGCCCCCCCCCCCGGGGCTCTTGGGCTGGGCAGGATCAGGGGCTGCCCAGGACGGGGTCCCCCCCATTTGTGGCCATGGAGGGGCCAGGAAGCTCTGCTCCTTAGCTCTCACTGGCTGCCGGCACCGGACTGGTTTGCCCTGAGGCGCAGGAGGGTTTCACTCAGCTCATCCCAAAACATTTTGTTTCTTCTTCTGTTTTGCCTTTTTAATTGTGATTCATGCGGAGAGAATCCCTTTCTAGGCAGCATTTCCCATTCCCTCCGCTGGTGGCCCTGCTGCTGCAAATGTTCTGGACAGGACATTTTCATCACATCAAACCTTTTCTCCAGAGCTCTTCTGAAATGAGGAATTTTTCCAGACCAGCCTTTCCCTGCTGCTTTTCCTGCTTTGATTGCGCACTAGGTGTGCGGCAGTGAGGGACGGGTGCTGGGGTGTGCGTGGATGCGGGGATGGGTGCACTGTGTGCACCTGCAGCTTTGCTGAGTCCCGCAGCTCCTTCCAGCCCCCTGGCAGGTGCTGGTGAAGCAGATGGGGTCTATGGGGTGGTGGGATGTAGGGGTTCTGCAGAGCCTCTGAGCCCGCAGACAGGTTGGCACAGAGCTTTGCTTGCCTGTGGCAGGGATATGTGGATCTCTGTGCTGGTTGTAGGGGCAGAAGGGTTCCCTCTCAACCCCTGCTCCTGCAGAGCCCCTACTCTGCCCCCGGACACGGCATCACTCCCTGCCACACACCCTCATGGTCCCCCCTCCCCAAGTGCCAGCGCCGCCATGGACAACTGAGCCTTTATTGAGCTTTGCCCCCGGTGCCCCACGGGACAGACGGTGCCCACGGGGCGGTGCCCACGGGGCGCCGTGGGGGCTCCGGCGCTGCAGTCACTGCTGGACCCTGCGGATGGACTGGACCTGGCCCGTCTGCGCGTGGGAGCCCCACTCCCGCACGTGCTTGTATTCGCCCGCGGGGCTGTCGCTCTCCAGGAGGTACTGGAAGCCTCGGTACCCTGGGTACTGCGAGCAGACCCACCTGCGACAGAGCGGAGAGCGGGGGGCTCAGGGCCGGCCGCACCGCGGAGCCCCCGCGCTGCGGGCGCTGGGCAAAGCGAAGGGTGCGGCAGCTGGCACAGCATCCTCGGCCGCGGTACCGGGTCCTGGCGGGGTGCAGGACCCCGGGTACTCACGCGCCGGAGCGGACGAGGAAGGAGCCCACTGTGCTGCTGCCCCAGCCCAGGGCGGGCAGCGAGGGGCAGTCATCGCTCATCTCCGCCCGCTTGCCTTGGAAGTTCTCCTGCTCGAAGAGCATCAGCCGGCTGCGCCCGTGGTCCTGCGGCCAGGAGGGGCACGGTGTTGGCACGGCCGCCCCGCCCGGCTCACCGGTCCGTGGCCAGTGGTGGGGACCGGCCCCGCAGAGGGGTCCGGGGGGTGCACTCACGGCGCAGGCGATGGGGCGGAAGGAGCACATCCTCTCCACGTGGTAGGCGTTGCTGCCGCTCCATGCCTCCCAACACGGGTAATCGCCGCGCTCCAGCACGAACTGCTGCCCCTGGAAGCCGCAGTGCTCGAAGCCCGCCCACCTGCCGGAGCGGGACGGGGGTGAGACCCCCGGGGTGCCCACCATGCCACTCACACCCAGGGATGTGCCCGGAGAAGGCGGCCCCGTGGCTCAGGTGGCAAAAGGCACTGGAGGCCTCCATCCCCCAACCCCCTCCATCCATGGGGTCCCGCAGCACCCTGGGGTGGCAGTGCTCCGAGACCCCCACTCACGCCCCACTCTCGATCCGGCAGGAGCGGACGGTGCTGAATCCGTGCTCTGGGGTGCTGTAGCAGTCAGTGGTGAACTCGTGCTTCTTGCCCTGGAAGAAAGGCTCATCCCACACCACGATCTGGAAGGGATGGAGCAGGTCAGGAGCCTCCGGGGGTGCAGAGGCCCCGAGCAGGTGCTGCAGCCCCATTCCCAGGTGTTCACAGGGCATGGGGCTGCTCCTGCCCACGCTCCTGTACCTTCCAGAGACCGGAGGATCTCTTGCAGCGGTGGGTCATGGTGGGTCTGTCAGGACACAGGGAAACAGGACTGTTAAAGCTGCCCCTCTGCCCAGATGAAAATTCTCTCAGGAGCCCATTCACATCCCTTCACCAGCGGTGTGGAGGGCAACAAGGCAAGGGGGTTACTCCACACAGGAGCAGAAGAACATGGGCTGGGGCTCTGTCTGCCAACCCAAAGCTGCTGCCTGGACTGGGCAGAGCTGTGGGCACCTGGCAGCCATCCTAACACTGCCTGCCCTTGGCCGGGGAGACTCCTCCTCCCACTGGCAGATCCCTGAGCCAAAGCACCCGTGCAGGCAGCTGGTGCAGGCAGCATAGTGCTGAGCTGGGAGCGCTGTGGAGGTGGCTGTGTGCCCACGCTGAGTATCAGCACCCTGCCACTGCCGTGGCCAGTGATGACCCCCAATTCCCCAGTCTCCCAACGTCCCAATCCCCAGTCCCCTGCGCTGCTCCCTGTGCCAAGGTGAGGTCTAACCTCAGGTCTTGGATGCTCCTCCACAAGCTCCCGCAACTCCTTGGTCCCAGGCCCCAGCCATGGGGATGGGTCAGCTGCCCCAAGCTCTGGTGCTTACCTGGGTGAGGCACTGGTGCCCAGGGAGGTGACATGTCCTGCAGCCTCCGGCTGGGTTTTTATAGCCTCCAGATAGAGACAGAGCCCAGGGGAGCATTACTGAAACCCCTAACTCAGCACATGGCGGGGAGGAGGGACCGGGCAAAACAAAGGCGAGTGTCAGAGACGCTGATGAGCCGGGACATGGAGCAGGCCCACCGGCCATGGGCTCTGACCCTTGGTCCCACAGCTCTGGAGACAGGGCATCGCCCCCGGGTCTGCTGGAGTTTCTGCTGTGTGCCCTCCCCAGAGTGGGGCTGGGCTGGGGCTGTGTCCCTGCTCCAGCAGCGCTCCTGCCCACAGGCAGCACTGCCTGCACTGGGGGAGCAGGCAGGTTTCCTCACCCAGCTCTGGGAAGTGGGAGGAAGGATACATCTGCACTTGGTCTGCCTGTGAGGGTGGAGCAGCTCTCCCTGAAATCCAAGGCATCACGTTGCTGGTTGGGCACACAGCAGCCACAGACACCATAATAAGCTGGGAGCAGGGGCACAGAAAGGTGGGGAATGGGTTTGCAAAGGGATGGGATGGACTGGAGGTAGTTCATGATTTGGGGAGTGCTGCAGCAGCCTCCTGCCTCTGTGCACTGAAAAGAGTCTGCTGCACCCACACTTTGGAGACCTAAATACCTTTCAGTTTTGCTCACAGTGACGCACACACCTCAATCGTCCCGGAATGGTGCCAGGAGTGTGCCAGGGTTCCAAGCGCTGGGCAGAGGCACCCACCCAGCCTGCAGCTCAGAGCGGGCAGCAGCCAAAGTGGGCCAAGTGACAAAACTCATATTCCCAGCAAGTTCTGTGTTTTGGAATAGCATTTGCCAGGAAACAGCCACGGGGCTGAGCCAGAACATCCTTCATGCAGCTGCAGCCCTATCAGCCCCGGGCACTGCAGGGGAGGCAGAGCAGGCAAGCACAGCAGCCCAGAGGGCTCAGTGCCACCAGCTGCCCCCAGCCACAGCAGGGCTGTACAGGCTGTGCCCCACACCTGCAACCCCAGCAAAAGCCTTTTGGCAAAATTTGTCCCCAGCCTCTTGCTGTGGCCTGAGATAAACTCAGTTTGTGCTGGCCACCAGCACAGTGACCACCGCTTGCTTGCTCTCCGTGCCATGTCCCAGCACTGGGATGTGGCCACATGGAGCTGGGCTGAGCTGGGTGTACCCACAGGGCTGCTCAGCACCAGGACAGTCCACAGCAGCAGGAGCTCTGTGGGCAGTGGAACTCACAAGGCCTGAACCAACCCCTGTGCTCACACCTGTGCCCTCTGCAGCTGTATTGTGCCAGCTCTGGCCTTCTGCTGCTTGGGCAGCTCTTTGCTGTGTTGGAGCTGCTCATCCCACAGGCGTGTCCCCGTGCCAGGGTGGAATGGTGCACAGAGGGGTTTTCCAAAGCACCGGCAGCCAGCAGCAGGGATGGCCCATGGGGAGGGCAGAGATTCTGTGTCCGGGAGGCACAAGAACAGATCTCTGCTGTCAGCCCTGCCACAGCACCAGCTCAGTAAAACCATGGAGTTGCTGAGTGCTCAGGGAAAAGTGGAGCAGAGCTCAGTCCCTCTGAGATGGTTTTCCAATGCCCGAGTTCAGAGGTGCTGGGAGTTGGAAGGGGAAGCAGAGTCAGGAGCAGAGGGTGGGTGAGACCTGCTGATTAATGCCGAGGAGGCACAGGGAAGGCAGTGCAGGTAGAACATCTGCCCTGACTCCAGGAGGAAGAAAGGGCAGGTTAAATTAGAAATCTGGGTAAAAACCATGGTGCAAATTGAAATCATGAATTGTAAACCACTGCCCAGTGTCAAGGCAAGAACCAGACTAGGGCAGTGCTCAGGGTAACAGGGCAGTAGTCCCTGCACCCAGCCATGTCACGGGCACAGCACAGCCGCTGAAAAACCTCGGGAAAAGAAGGGATCAATGCCCTCTTTTTGTTAGGGATTTTGGGCAATAGCCCAGAGGGTGCAGCTGGATCCCACTGCTGTGGGTGACACATGAGGGGAACAAAAGATGAGAGCAAAACACGGGGCTCTGAGCCCTCTGACCACACACCTTCGGGTGAGGTACTGCCCAGGAGCACTAGTGCTGGATGCTGCGGGAAGCTGGGAGTGCTGCAAAGGGATGTGCAGGTATTTACAGGATGAACAGGGTCACAGCAGGCAAACAGGGAGAGGATCTGATCAGAGGCTCAGGGGGACTCAGGGGAAGGTTCCTCCAAGGTGCTGTAAGGCGCAGGAGAAGTGGCATCACAGGCTGAGCTGCCACAGGGACCAGTGGCAGCATGTTCCCATCCAGTCATCCTGAGACCCTCCTCCTGTACCAGTCAGACAGAACTGATGCCTCAAAACGCTGCATGGGATTTGGCACTGTGAATGTGAAGGTGGCAGAAATAGGGATGATATAGAGTGTGCACAGCACACAGCAAATGGGCTAAAAAGCAAGAGAACATCCCTGCCAGTGAGCAGGGACATTCCCAATGGAGAACAACCACCGTTTTCAGGCACTCAGATGGTTCAGAAACTGTCAGCTTCAATTACACATCGTTTGGGAAAAAAACCAGCTCCTGAAACATTTCAGAACACTCAGGTCTCACTTTCTGGCATCCTCAGGGCAGCGCCGCAGGTGCTTGTGGGCACAGAGTGATGTTCCAAGCAAGAGATGCGGCGCACGGCGGGGAGGAAGGGGCGCGGGGTGTCCCTGCGGGCTGCGGCAGCAGCGGAGCGGGGTTTCGGTGTGAGCTGGGGCGGTGGGCAGGGGAGGGCGGTGTGCCGGCGCTGGTGCCGGCGCTGGCCGGGCCGTGCCAGGGCTATATATGCCCCGCCGGGGCGGCCGCACGCGGGGCAGCGGGTGCCGCCGCACGCTGCAAAGTGGCACGGTCAGGTCTTCTGTTGTGCCGCGGGCACAAAGGAAAGTGCTGGGTTCAGCGGCTGGGCACGGGGCCGGGGAGAGGCTTCCAGCTCGCCCAGCGCTTTGCAGGATGTGATGACTGGGCGGCCGCGCAGACACTGATGAGCTGGCAGTTCCTTTGTGCGCCCGCCCGGGGGTCTGCCCTTGCCAGGCTATAAAGTGGGGGCCTCGCGGCGCCCCGAAACACAAGCCCGCTCACTCCAACAAGAAGCAGCAGCTGCCCAGGTAAGAGGACAAAGTCCCCGGGCACCGGGCTGCAGCCGGACCCGAGGTGGGGAGAGGGAAATGCAGGGTCCAAGACGTGGCCACTGCTGTGGTTATCATGTCTGGGAGCACCTCGGTGCTCAGCATCCCACCGCTCTCCTCTCCTTGGCGATCTGCTGGTGACACTCACCTGCAGGGCCACAGCAGGGTGTCTGCTGCAGGGCCTCAGCAGACCAGGGCTGTCCCCTCCCCACCCCTCAGACGCTGCTTTCCCTGTGCCCCTCGGGCTCCCAGGCACACCTCATGCGGGACGGCCCCAGCGCAGTGTCAGGCCCCAGCCTGGCCAGGGATAGCAGTGGTAGGACCATGCTCAGTGCTCTCCTGACCACAACAGAAGAGTGTGGACACCAGGACCTTCTGGGATCCTCCTGGTGGAGGCGGACTCCCCGCCTGTGCCTGCTGGAGAGCTTTCCAATGGCTCCTCTCCCGGCCCTGGCCACCAACCCCACTGAGCCCCCATCCCGATGTGACCATCCCTGGGGCGGGTGGTGGGTACCCACATCCATGCCTGCCTCTAACCTGCTGCTGGTGCCCTGTCACAGACTTGAGCCCACCACCGCGATGTCTGAGACCACAAAACCCGCTGCTCCCGGCCAGGCTGTGGAGGAGAAGGAGAAGGCGGCTCCTGCGCCAACTCCATCCCTTGACCCTGCTCCTGTTGCAAACAGCAAGGGCGAGGAGCCCTCCCCAGAAGCCTTCAGGGTAAGCCCCCACGGCTCCCCACGCGCAGGACATGCTCCAGGGCTGTGGGACAGTGGCAGCATCTCTGGGGCAGGAGAAGATCATCCCATGGGGAAGGACCCCCCTCCCAGAGCAAGAGGGGAGTGCAGATGCCACCATCCCTCCCTGCTCTGTCGCTCTGGCACAGGCACAGGATTTGGGCAGCTGCTGCAGGAGGGATATTCTCAGGGTCCCTTCACTGGGACAGCTTATTGAGGACCATTGGGGACCACAGTCTTTGGAAATGCTCTCCCCTGTGTTGTGCCATCAGGACTGGCTGCTGCCAGCTGCTCCCTCCGGTCACCCTCCACATGCAGGACTCCTGCAGCGCTCAGGGGGATGGAGGGGACACTGTGGGTGACAAGGCCAGCACTGAAATGCTGCGGTGATTCTAGGACAGCATGCCACTGAGGTGCTGCAGCAGGGCTGGGGATGAGGGATGAGTGATGTGGTGATGTGATGAGGACTCTGGTGACACTATGCATGTGCCGGGCAGCAAAGGCCATGGCACGGATGCAGCTCTGGGAGAAGCAGCTCCTTCCTGCCAACCTGGGCACTGGCTCGGGGAGATGTGGCTTTGCAGCATCAAAAATGGGAGCTGGATGAGGCCATCTTGGAGCAGAGACAGCTGTCAGGATGGACCTTCCCATGCTCAGCCTGCGCTGGGACAGGGCTGCTCATACACAGAGCTCAGCTTGGCTTGCCTGAGCAGCAGAGCTGAAAAGCTGCAGGAAGGCTTGGAGAGCCACATGGAACACATGGGGCAGTGGGCTCATGCTTGCACGGTCGTGCAGGGACACACAGCACCACCCTGCCCTCCCTGAGCATGGCCTGTCCCCATCTGACCCTTTCCCTGTGCCCCCAGATCGTTGTCTTCGACCAGGAGAACTTCCAGGGCAGGCAGATGGAGTTCACTGCCGAGTGCCTGAACCTGGGCGACCGTGGCTTCGACCGGGTGCGCAGTGTCATTGTCACCTCTGGACCGTAAGTGACCCCAGCCATGGAGAGGGTCGTGTCCTTGGGGATGCCCCAGCGGGGTGGGGACACGGCCCGGGGGGAAGCCCTGGGCACAATGTGACATGCAGGGGCATTTCCCTGCAGCCTGGGCACAGCGGAGCAGGGCCAGCACAGGAGCAGGATGGGGGTCCTGGATCTCCTTCAAGGAGAGCAAGAGGGCCAGGGTGGGTGGGAAGGATGTCAGGACCACCTGCAAAACAAAGGGCACCAGAGACAAAGCTAAGGGCTGAGGAAAGGTGTTCACCTGGACACCTGGAGGTGTCTATGGAATTCAAGGGACCTGTGGATTTTGGAGACCCCAAGATGAAATGAGGTGGGAGCCTTGGATCGGGCTGGTGGTCTGGGCCACTATGGAGACAAGGCTGGAGTGGGTAGGGACGGGCAGTGATGGGCAGGCAGCCTCACACGCCTCCCTGCACTCAGTCTGTGACAACGGGGCTGGACAGGTCTGACAGCCGTGGGAACAGTTGACACAGGCAGGGACACAAATGATCCCCAAAGCAGATAACTGAACAGACAGATGATCTCCATGTTGAAAGAGCATCCCTCTGCACTGGCTGGAAATGGTGTGCTGGGAAGGCAGGGGGGCTGGCAGGGCTGTGGACAGGATGCTGGACACAGCTAGCCCTGAAAACAGCCCTGAGGGACCAGGATGGTGACCTGTGGTCGCCTTGAATGACACCATGTAGCACCAATGACTTTTTTATTAGGAACCCAGAATATCCAACTCTTCTTGAAATGAAAGGGGGATGGAGAAGCCTGGAAGGAACTCAGGTGTGACACCTGGAAAGCTGCCCTAGATGTAGAAAGGGTTAAACTGGAGAAACAGAGAACTTAGGTGTCATTGAGGTCCTCAGAGGCTTCTTGAGATTCACTGGTGGGACTCTGTGCCTAAAAATGTGCTTAGGGAAAGACAAAAGCAAAATCAGCCAAGCTGAACTGCAGAAGTCAGTGTGAGGACATGCTGCCTGGGGTACCTCAATGTCTCCTGCCAGTGGGGAAACACTCGTTGGCATTTGCAGGAAGAGAGCTGTTTTGCAGGGAAACGGGAGGCAGCAAATGCAGGGCTGTCGTGGCGCTGGGGGCTTCTGAAGCCCCAGGCCCATGACATTCTCAGTGCTGCAGCACCTCGTGGCACTGCTAAAGAGGTGACATTGCAGCTGATCAAGCCCCGCGCCCTGGCAGTGGGCTGGATGCCAGCACTGGCCGGTGCTGGTGCAGTGAGGCGTGCCAGGATTAGACAACCCAGGCAGCCTGGGGGTGCAGGAGGGAAAACAGAGTCCTGACACGACTCTGTGGTGGGCAGCGTGTGGGGATCACCAGCTGCTCCCCAGCTGAGGAAGGGGTGCAGCTGCAGGTTTGGACACAGGCACCAGGGAGCCTCTACGGCTCCGCTTCACATCTGCACTGGCTCTGCACAGACCAGAGTGCCTGGGCTGGGACAAAGGTGGGAGCAGGGTGGTGGGGCCACTCCTGGCACCTGCAGCCTTTTTGGGTGCTGTGAGCCCCCTCCAGGGCCCCACAGGCTGGCAGAGCAAGAGGAGAGCTGCGGGCTGGTATCTGACCTGTGGTTTGCCCACCCCTCTCCCCAGCTGGGTGGCCTACGAGCAGGCCAACATGCGTGGGGAGATGTTCATCTTGGAGAAGGGCGAGTACCCTCGCTGGGACACCTGGTCCAGCAGCTACCGGAGCGACTGTTTCATGTCCATGCGTCCCATCAAAATGGTGAGTGCTTGGGAGCAGGAAGCACCTGCTGGGGTAGGCCCAGGGCTGGACTGTGCTGCTCGGTGCCTTGTTGCAGCAGCTCCAGGGCTTTGGCCATGAGAGCCAGCACCTTCCCTCTCTGTCTTCCCCAGGAGGCTGAGGACCACAAAATCTCCCTCTATGAGTCTGCTGACTTCAAGGGCAACAAGATGGAAATCCAGGAGGACGATGTGCCCAGCCTCTGGGCTTATGGTTTCTGCGACCGTGTGGGCAGCGTGCAGGTGCCCAGTGGAACGTAAGCCGGGCTGCAGCGGCGGCTGCCTCGTGCCAGGCTGCCCGTCCTCCCCTTGCCCTGACCCGCTGCTGCTGCTCTGAGCACCGGCACGGGGCTCTCAGGCAGCCAGAAAGCACCTCATGGCTGTTTTCGGTGGCGTGGCCCATCACCCGGGGGTCCGTGCCCAGTGCGGGGAGGCAGGGGGGCTCTGCCAGCTCCCCGGTGAGTGCTGGCCGTGGTGCTGCTGCCTAGAACAGCCGAGCCCGCTCAGGCGCCCTGTGTTTGCTTTCCCCGCAGCTGGGTCGGGTACCAGTACCCTGGCTACAGAGGCTACCAGTATCTCTTTGAGACCGGAGACTTCCGACACTGGAACGAGTGGTCTGCCTTCCAGCCCCAGATCCAGTCCATCCGCCGCATCCGGGACATGCAGTGGGACCAGAAGGGCACCTTCGTCACCCCCGACGCGCCCTCCGACTGAGCGTGCCGCCTGCTAGCTACGAGTCCCGGGCCCCGTGGGGCACCCCCGCCTCCCCTCGCGCTCGCCTGCCCAGCACTTTCCTTGTACATTGCACATTCCCTGGATGTACTCTACCTTGTGAGGCAAATTAAATAAACCAGAAGATTAGAGCTGTTCGGGGGTCCGTAGTGCATGAGCGCGGCGCGTTCCGCCCCTCCGTGCCGGGGCCGCGCGGGACACGCCGGAGCGTCGTTTTCCAGGGAAATTGCTGGGCTGGGACACGGGAGGTTCCCGGAGCGGGGGAAAGGGGGTGGCAGGAGGGTCCCAGATTGGGAACCACCCGGTGGGGGGTTCGCCGTGCCCCGGGAGGGTCGGACCGTGGGCGGCTCCCCCCGTGCCCGCAGGGTCCGGGGGCCCCGCCGTGGGCTTCCACCTGGGCACTAATTAACAGCCATAATTGCAGTCAATCAAAGACCGATTCACTTTCAAGGAGTTTTTATTTCGTTCGGGCGCGGTCCGTCCGCACCGGGCAGTTCCTCGGCCCCACTGCCCCTTCCCATCTCGTCCAGGCACCTCGGGTGGCCTTTTCCTGCGCTCCCACGCCGCTAATTAGCGACGGCAGCGATTAATTACAGCGGAGGCAGTGACGGCAGCGCTGCAGGAGCGGCAGCGCCGGGACCGGGAGGGGACCTGGGGTGCGGACAGAGCGGTCCGGGTCCCCGCGGGGCTGGGGCAGGGGTTGGGGCAGGGTTTGGGGCTGGATTTGGGGCTGGATTTGGGGCAGGATTTGGGGCAGGGTTTGGGGCTGGATTTGGGGCTGGAGCAGGGTTTG
>VXAU01003436.1:545574-573339 GCA_013399695.1 Formicarius rufipectus | reverse complement strand
TGCTCTCAGTGCAGGGTGCTCTCAGTGCAGGATGCTCTCAGTGCAGGGTGCTTTCAGTGCAGGATGCTCTCAGTGCAGGGTGCTCAGAGCAGTGCAGGGGACGCGGTGCTGAGTTCACGGAGTGGTGCTTGGTGCTGGGTACACACAGCAGTGCCCAGTGCAGGTCGTTCTGGGCTGGGTGCTGGGAGCAGGATGCTCCATGCTGGGTTCACAGGGTGGTGCTGAGTGCAGGCTGTGTTCTGTGCAGTGCAGGATGTGCTGAGGGTGCCACAGGGTGCTCGGTGCACGGTGCAGGATGAGTGGCAGGTGGCACAGGGTGCTCAGCACAGGATGCTCCTTGTACCTTCCTCCCCTCGCCCCTGCTCCCTGGGCACCCCTCTGGCAGCCCAGCACTAGGCCATGTCCCCCATAACCCAAGCACCACCAAAATGGTTGAACCAGGATTGGGACTGCCTTTCCCTGCCATGGTGAGCGTGGTGGCCCATCCTGAGGTGACCTGGGCAGGTGAATGTTGGGAGGAACCTGCACCTTCAGGTTTTGGTCATTGTCAGCCTCTGCTGTTGGCTTGGAAGTGTGTGCAGGGCTGAGGTTGGTGTGGCCACGGGGTGCGGGTCCCTCGGCAGTGGGGGTGAAGTTGGGCACCTGGCAGCCCACCCAAAGCACCAACACTCTCCTGGCTGTGCCCATTTGTCACCCACCCTGCATGGCCGGGATGTGACATCCACGCTGTCTCCATAGCAAGCTCAAGCTCCTTGGGACTCATGTCTGGAGTTGCTGTCCCAGTGCTGTTGGTGTATCCCCAGGGCGTGAGCTGGGCCAATGTCCTCCACGGGCAGGGGGTAGTTTGCATCATGCAGGCCTTTGCTCTGACCCTTGCTCTGTTTGTTTGCACTCTCAGACTTTGTCCAAAAAAACATCACACAGCTTGAAACCTCTGAAACTTGCCTCCCTGTGTCAGTCCTCCTGCTTGGGCACCGAGGAAGGGTGAGCAGAGAGCTCAGAATGATTGGTGCTAACAGGTTTCCAGATTTGCATTTGCTTTTCTGGGAATGCTGCAGCATGCTGGTGGGGAGCTGTCAAGTGCCAACGCGGGTTCCTGCGAGCAGGCTTTGCCATCGTGTGCCTCGTGGCAGCTGGTGCTCAGTGGCTGCTGTGTGTGGCACGGCAGGAGCAGCTGTGCTGTGGTGCCCACAGGGAGCTGGGGGTCTGTGGGGGACTCACACCGGGAGGCAGCCCAGAATCTGGGGGGCAGTGGGTCAGATGGGCACTGTGGGGATCCTTCCCAGCATCGCCTGCAGCAGCTGGCATTGGGGGGCACCACTGCAGGGAGATGTGGGCAGGGTTGTACCCTCCACACTGGTGAGATGTGCCAGGCGATGGGGTGGGAGCTGCCGTGGGGTCTCTGCAGAACACTGTTGGACTCACCAGGACAGGCAGACTCAGGCCACTGCTGTCCTCTGCCTGTAGGTTTTACAAACTGTATTAGTAATTTCTGTGGCTATTTTAAGGAGATTTTTCCAAAGGCAGTTTGCATTATGGATACGCTGGGCCTTTGGGGATGTGTGGGATGGCAGGAGTGCTGTTAAAATGCAGGGACTGTCAAGAAGATTTTTGGAGAGAGAAAACAAACCCCAGCAGGTGGTTTTATTTGGCGCTGTACAGATGTGCCTTCTGATGAATTTGTGATGCCTTGAGGAGCCTCAGCCAGGCGTGTTTCCCTTTGGATTCTGCAGGCAGCGAGCATGCAGAACATGGGGGAATCTTGCCATGGTGTTGGCTGCTTGCTTTGGTTCACAGCATTTCTCAAGCCCTTAGTGCAGTTCTAAAGGCCTGTCTGCCTGCAGTTCTGCAGGAATTCTCTCAAAGAAATCCTGTCTTAAGGCAAGCTATGCTTTTTTCCCCCTTTTCATCCCCAGGCCATCCTGTGCTGGCCCCATGGTGCGGGCAGAAGGGTGTGCTGGGCTGGCCCTGCTGACGAGCCCCTTGTCCCCTCACAGGGACAGCAAACAAGAACAGCAGCAGGGAGTTGCTCAACCTGCAGCGCTCGGGAGTGAAGCAAGTGGCTGGTTCCCATAGCGCATTCCCAGACTGAGACCAAGGACTCCACGGGTGGCTGCGGCGTGCAGGTGCTTCTCCATGGACAGATGGCCATGGGCATGTTGGCTCCGGAGCCGCTGCAGCCGCTCTGCTGGGGCAGGGGGAGGCAGCCGGGTTCCTGCTCGGTGCTGGGAGGGATCCTGCGGTGTGAGCGGCTGTTCCTGGCACCGACTGAGCTGCAAGGGGAGTGCGAGAGCTGCCGCCCCCGCCTGGACAGCTGTGCTCACAGCTGGCTGCGGGGCAGCGGGGCTGGGTGGTGTCCAAGGGAAGGGCATCGAGCAGGGGAAGGACATGCAGCACAGTAAGGGTGGCATGTGGAGGAAGGGCACTCAGCAGAGGAAGGGCACAGGCCCTTGCTGGCCCAACATTTACAGATGAAAGTGGCAGTAGAGGAGCAGGGCTCACAGCTGGGCTCCTTCAGGCAGGAAAGCACTGGGATGTGCTGGGCAGGGTGGTTTGGCTGGCTGACAGCGGTCATGCAGTCTCGGAAGGACATGGTTCCGTTTCTTCTTTCCATGGTTTCACAAGGGCTTCTCCAGTGCTGGGGCTTGGTGGGGGTCGTTTCCTGTCCTTTCTGGGGCTGTGTAGGCACAGAGACTTGGGGTGCTGGTGCTTCCCAAAGTTTCTGGTGTTGTGGAAACACCAAATGCGTGACCTTGTGGCACCCATTGTGCCAAAGCCATGTGTGCCACAGTGGAGATCCTGGGACTGGTCCATGCTCAGGGTTCCTGGGGGAGCTGCAGCAAACAGGACAAGGATGAGCAGAGGGGCTGGGGGAGATTATGTGCAGGAGTGTCCCCTCTCCCCTTGCTGACATCCGTGAGGAGTGACCTCTCTGTCCTCCCTGCCTTCTCCTCAGGCAGTGCCTCCAGTCCTGGGTCTGCTCCTGCTGCTGTTGCATGGGGAAATAAAACACTTTGATTTTATTTCTTAAGCAAATTTGAGGTTTTGGGGTTTCTCTTGCAGAAACAACCTTTTATTTGCAAATCCGGATCCTTTTACTTGCAAGAATGGAACTTGTTGAGACTTAGGATTTGGCCTGTGGATTGGGAAAATATTTTTTGAAGTTAGTGTTTTCTCTAGCAGTTCCTCTGACTTTTTTTTCTCCCTGTTGTATGGCAGGCTCTGACCACCCACATTCCTACAGGGAATCTTTGTGCAGTTTTGGGAGGAGAGAGTTGTGTTTGCATCAGGCGTGGTGAGTGAACACAGGGGCTGCAACCTCCAACTCCCATCGCCCTGTGCCACTCTCCTGTGGGGATCCCCATGATCTCTGGGCCATGGATGGGAGTTGGAGGGACCTGGACAGGGGCGTGGGGAGGACTCATAGAATCATTACAGTATCATGGAATGGTTTGGGTTGGAAGGGACCTTAAAGATCATCTCTTTCCATCCCCCTGCCATGGGCAGGGACACCTTCCACTAAACCAGGTTGCTCAGAGCTCAATTCAGCCTAGCTTTGAACACTTCCCAGGATGGGGCATCCACAGCTTCTCTGGGCAAGGGGAATGGGAAGACAGCTCTGTGTTTCCCAAGGGCCCCCTCATCCAGCTCTGAGGGGGGAGCAGGACAGTGGGGTCCCTGGTCAGGGCACAAGGGGAGCCAGCATGCCTCTGTCACCATCCCTGGGGGAGCACCTGCACTGGCTTTGCCTTTGTCCCCCTAAGGCAGCAATTACAGAGTAATTAAGGAAAGGTGAAGCTCTGTTGGTTGATTAAAAGTCAGGAGCTCCCTCCAAAGCACAGAACTCATTGTCCTGTTCTGGCACAAGCTCTTCTGATGTGGAGACTGAGCTGATCTGGGTCTCCATCCATTGCTGGGGGGTCACAGATGCCCCTTCTGCTTTGGCGCCCGTCCCTCACAGTCCACAACATGAGAGAGGGAGGTCTCCCGTCCCCTCCTGACCCCCCTGGCTTGTCTCAGTCCTTCCAGCAGCAGTTCTGCCACCCCACCCTGCTCCTTAAGCTGGGGGGAAGCCCTTACCCCCAGCTTTGCTGGAACCTTGCTGGGTGCGGGCACAGTGCTGGGTAGGTGCCTCCATCCCCATCTCCTGCCAGCAGCTTTCACATTGGGCATTTCATAATTAATCAGCCACTTTGGGCACAGGGCTGTTGCTGTAGGAGGCTGGTGCTGCAGGTCCCATCGCCAGATGATAAAATGCCATCACTGTGCTTGGAAGGAGGGATGGGCGGAGGGAAGATGCTGTAAATTGGTGGGATTTTTATTGTTTGAGGAACACTGTAGCACTGAGCAGGATCATAAAATGTTTTACTAATCATAACAGCCTTGAGGCGGTAAAACAGCCATCCATTTGTGCTGTGAAATGTCTGTGGATTCTTTGTTGGTGTGATTTAGAGCCTCTTGGAGCCAACTGTGTGCTGTGCCTGTATCCCTGGCCAGGCTCTCCAGGGTGGAGTGCCAGGGTGCTCAGCTGAAATGCATGGCATGGCTCAGGGCTCCCACCCTTCAGGCTTTTCTCAGTAAGAAAGCCAGTATTTGAAACTGGAAGAACACACTGCCTTAATCCTCAGGGCATCAGATTCTGCTAGTTTATTTCTCTAGGTACCCAGCAGTGAGAATAAATTTCTCCTTTCCCCCTGAGCTGGTTGGGTGCTAAGATGCAGCTAGAGCACCCTCCATGTGGTTTGGGTGCTTGAACACTCATCCTCGCAGTGTTGTGACTGTTTCTTCCAGTTTTATTTGGGATTGATTTGTTTTTTTATTTTGCAGTTTTTGTTGGCGGTGCAAATGCAAACCACAGTGCTGTTAGTGTGCTATTTGGGGATTTTCCAAGGGACACAGAACCCTGAAGTGCTCTAAACTCCTGGTGTTTTCACTGGGATTGGTCTCTTGTTCCAGTGGATGTTCTGGGTTCATGGCCTGCAGTGCAGCTTCAGTTTTAGTCACCAAACCCATCCTGCTGTTGGTGGTTCTCCTTTTGCCACGTGGTGGCTGAAAGCAGCTTCTTTTGTTATTGTGGGTTTCCTTTTCTTTTTTTTTTTTTTCGAGTGCTGCATCCTAATTTCGTGCACATCAGAGTGGCTCTGAGGCTCCAGCTGTGGCTCACCTGCAGCAGAGGTGGGTGCAGAGCCCCTCTTCCCCTGCCAGCGGCTGCAGCATCGATGTGGGTGGGCAGGGTGGACCCTGCTCCCTGTGGATGGCTGTCCCATGGGATCAGTCCCAGTCTGTGCAGGGGTGGATGAGCTGGAGCTGGAGGTTGTGCAACGGGGCTGACGCGGCACTCGGCGACCGCAGCTGCCTCCCCGGGCACCCACTGGGGATCGGGGCTGCTCACCAGCTGCTGAAGTTTGGTAAACAGCTTTTCTTAGGCCTGCTTGGAAGGTGAGATGGAGAGACAGCCCATGTGCCTGTGTGCCAGCAGTGCTAGCCCATCCCTTCCCACTCCGTACCCTCAGCCTCCCATGGCTCTTCCTGGCTTTCCCCTCCCAGAGGCTTGACCACTGCTGTTGGCTGCTGACTCCTCCAGGCAGGATGGGAGCGTGCCTGTCCTGCCCTGGGAGATACTTGGAGGTTCATGAGTTGTTTTGAAACGTGCCTTACAAATTGGCACCAGGAGGGACCAGGAGAAAAAGGGCTGCTGTCACAGCCACCACTGGGAGCGCCAGGGTTGGGCTGAGCTCAGGTTGTGATGAAGCAGTTGTCCTCAGGCAAGCTGTGCTTATTTTTATAAGTGAACCGTAAGCTATTAATTAAGTGATTAAATATTGCTGATTTGTAAAGATGCGAGGTGGATATATTAGGACATTTCTTGCTGACCACAGTTCTTCCTGCTGTTCCGCCACAAAGGCGCCTGCAGTTCCTCATCCTTTCATTAAGCGCCAACAAATTGAGCTCAAATTTTCCAGGCCACACCTACATCTTTTGGGGGAGTTGCAGTTAGTGACAATCATTTCTGGAATGGTTTAAAGAAAAATGCAACTTTTGATCATATGGAGCTTTCATAGAAACTAGTTTTGTGGTTGGTTGTGACGCTTCAGTGAATGGGCTGATGCTGTTTCATCACTGCAGGTGGTGCTGAGCCCGGCAGTGCCCGCACACGGGGCTGTTCCGGGGGCTGTTCATGGCACTGCTGGTGGTTTACCCGTTCCCACCACAGGTGCCACGAGGCTGCAGCCACTCGGAGCTCGGTGCAGGCGCCCGGCTGGCGGTGACACCCTGCACAGCGTCAGGAAGGAAGTCAGCACACGAGTGTGTGTCTGTCTGTGTGTCTGTGCAGGAGCGGGAGCTGTTTCCAGAGTGGGGAGTCTCAGGGTGGGCTGCTAAACTGCTGTTCCCTGCCCCAGAGCATTCATGGCACTGCAGAAGTGTATCCAGGGATGCAGCTGCTGCTCTGTGGACCTGCAGCCTTGTCCAGAGCTGGAATCTTGTGGTCCATGGAGCTCCAGGGTCGAGCAGGAAGCATCCAGGGAAGGAGGGCAGCGTGTGCACTGCAGATAAGGCCTTCATGCTGGGTGGAGTTTCCCTCTGGTTTCTCATCAGTGGTGAAGCAGAGGAGCTGGTGACAGTGGCAGGAGGGGAGGAGACCTGAGTGGCTGGAGTAGCTATTAGTGTCTGTCCTTGAAATGTTCTCAAAAACAACCTCCAGGGCTGGGACACTGTTGTGCATCAAGGGGCAGCTCACTGGGAAGGGCCCAGTAGCAGCAGCCCCATGGCAAACCAGTCCCCTGTGCATCCTCTGTGATCCTTGGAGCAGTGACATCCCCCATCCCAGGCGGTCCTGGCCCCTTGGGGTGCTCTGCTGCAGGTCCCAGACTGTCACTGGGATGCACTTGCAGGATGGCTCCAGCCAAGGCGGTGCAGGCGGCTGCTGGGCTCCCAGGGAGGGGGCAGGTGCCATGTCCTTGTGGGAAACCTGGTGTCCAGGTGTTTGGTTCCCTACCTGGAGGAATTCACATGGTGTGAGGGGCTGGTGCTGCTGCCTCAGCCAGTGGTGAGGTGGGAGAGGGCTTTGTTCCTTGTGCTAGAGCTGGGAGGTCCTCACAGTGTGGGCAGCTCCTAGTGCTGAGGTTTCACTGGGGCCACCTACCCCTGGGAGGGATGGGAGAGAGACTGTGGACAGGAGGAGGAGGGTAAATGTGTGTAGTAAATAAATCAACACTGCGACTACTTTTCCCCCACAGGCGTTCTGGTGGCCACGGTTCCAGCATGAAGCTCTGCTAGCACCAAAATGACCTTATGGGGGCAAGGTAAGCACTCATGGGTGGCCCGTGCTGGAGCAGTTGGTTCCCCTGGGATGCTGGCTGACTGTTTCACATCTCTCCACACCAGCACTGGTGCACCATTAATATTGTGTTGCCTTCACAAGCTGACAGGACCTGGTGTAAGCCTTGTTCTTGCTGATGGCCCATCAGCATGCAAATAGGGAAGGCTTTGTCACTTCCTCACTGGTTCCCTTCCTCCCTCATGCTCTGGATGCCAGCCTTGCCCTGATGGTGATGGTGGTCAGGGATGGAGCCCCTGGCTGTCAGTCACAGCCCCTCCCTGTCCTGTGCCGTTCGAGCTGCACTCAGGGGCTTCAGCCTGGGGTTTTCTGCTGGCCCAGACCCTGCCATGATGAGCCAGAGAAGCCCCTGGCAGCTTCCTAATTCCTGCTGGAGTGGGAAGCTCTCAGAGCCAGCTTGGACATCTGAAGGACTGTTATCTCTGAAAGGGTTGTCTCTGATCAGAAAGCTGAGGGCTGAATTATGCCATGATTCCACCACAGCATCTGCTCTGGAGGAAATGACCCATCCCTCTTCCCTCACAGACTAATCAGCCCCATAAATTTTAGGAAATTTTTAGCAGAGAATTGCGCAGAGTTGAGAACTAGCTGGGCTGTTTGTGCTTGCTCTGAACCTGCTGCCAGGCACGCTCGTGGGTATTGCTCAGCCCATCCAGCACACCAGGTGGAGAATAATTTGCTCCGTTCCAGCCTTCCTAGGACCTGTGGCTGCTGTGCCGGAGCAGAGGCAGAGTCCCAGAGCACAATGGTGGGGAGAAGCCATGCTCCTGTGGGCACCTTGCCTTTCTGCTTCTTCACCCACACTGGTGGTGTTGGCTGGCCGTGGTGGGGGCTGTGTCCCGGCCCACCAGACAGGACAGTCCCCAGGGACACAGAATCCCAGAATCATTTATGTTGGAAAGACCTCCAGGATCATTAAGTCCAACCTGTGACCAATCCCCACCTTGTCACCCAGCCCAGAGCACTGAGTGCCATGTTCAGTGGTTCTTGGAAACCTCCAAGGACACTCCACCACCTCCCTGGGCAGCCCCTTCCAATACCTGACAACCCTTTCCGTGAAGAAATTCCTCCTGATGTCCAGCTTGAGCCTCCCTGGCACAGCTTGAGGCTGTGTCCCACAGTGGTGCCAGTGCCACAGCCCCTGCACTCAACAGGAGCACATGAGCGAGTCCTTTTGTTCCCTCTGCAGCTCACATGGGGCTGCTGCAGCATCTCAGTGGGAACTGTTCCCTGTCAGCTGGTTTTTGGGAGAACAGAGCACTTCTGTGCTCGAGCCTCCTTTCACATTGCAGCCTTTCCTGCTAATTAGCAAGTGTTGGTCTGCATCACCCTAATTATTCTGGTTGGCCCTAAATCCTGCCTGCTCCACCAACATCGTTTGAAATGATTCTTGTGGCATTTGCAATTGTTTTGTGTGAATATTTGAATATATTTACATGACTGAAACACAGATCAAGATAGCAGGAAGGAGCAACACTTGTCTTGTTAATGGCTCTGACTCTGCTAGGTGCTGCAAAAATGCCAGAGCTGTTGGGTATCCCCTGATCTACATCCCAAGAAATCCACACACTTTTGACTTTTATCTGGTCCCTGGGGATGCAGTTGAGACAGATTAATCTGGCTTTGTCACTGAGCAGCTGACCAGGCAGGAAAGAGCCACAAAAACAGCTTTGGTGGTGGTTACCATGCTGCTGGGCTGGGGCAGGGCATCTCCGGGCTGGCATCGGGGCACTGCCTGGGCAGAAGTAGATAAAAGGCGAGCGGGTGGATGGGAGCAGTGCAGGGATGTCGGGGGCTGGAAGCCGGGGAGCAGAGTGAGACCCAGGGAGCGCAGGGAGGCTGCCAGGCTCCGGGCTCCTCCTGCCTGCTCCCTGCTCTGCACGGGCCGCTGCACAATGTGCTCCTTGGGGAGAGTGGAGGGAAGAAAACGCTTTTCTGGAGCAGTTCTTTGGCCTGTCAGCAAAACAGAGCGCACGGACGGCCCGTTCCTTCCACTCCATTCAGCTCCCGCCCAGCCACATAATCACAAAGAACTGGAAATCCCGGGGTGAGCCCAGGGGAGGATTGCAAAACCTGCACTCGCAACTGGGGCGGACGGGGGAGGGGGTGGGAAGCAGTGCCAGCCTTCCCGGGCGTCCCTCCGGGCACGCAGCGGAGCTGGGCACTCGCAGAGGCTGCAGCCTTCCTGCTGGATGTCCTACCGAGCCCCGGGAGACCCAGAAAGCCCTCGTGCCAGATGAAGTTTCAAGGATTTCTCTGTCAGGTCAGTCTCCAGAGGCAGGGAAGGGTGTTGAACACTGTGTGGCTGTTCACTGTCAGAGGGTTGAATTTCTCAGTGTTTCATTCTAACGGCTTCTGCTGACTCAGACTCTTAAAATTTGCATGAGAAGCATTTGTTTCTCTCTTATTTCAGTTTCCCCCTCCCTTGTGACTGCAGGGTTAAATTAAAGAAAGTGTAGGAAGCAGGCAGGTGGCTGAGATGTGAGCAGTGCTGGAGTGTTGACTTGGGTTTGGGAGGAATAACTTCACAGAGGGTTTGGGATTCATCTGGGATGGGACAGGCTCCCTGCAAAGATTTTTTTTTAAGGATTGAGTATACATGGCTCCTCCTGTCCAAAAGGTTCCCGGAACTTTGCTCCAGCTGTAAACCTGTGTTTCTGGGAACACAAACAGTGCAGAAATTGCCTCTTTGGGTGTGCACTGACACAGACTTTAATTACCTGCTGGGTGGAAGGCACCTAGCTTGGGAGTTGCTGATAAGTGGAGGAGGTGATGAAATGCTGGATGGTGTCAGCATCCTGTGGGAGCCGGGCTGGATGCTGGGCTGGAGTGTGGGGTCCTGCTCCTCTGACTGTGCCATGTCTCTTGCAGATGCCCGTGGGGTCGGACAGTCGCTAGCTGAGGGCTGAAGTACCCAGCCTGTGCCCGGGAGAGCAGGATGCGGGTCACCATGCGGAGGGTGCTGCTGGTGCTGGGCTCGGTGGCCGCCCTGATGGTGACTCTGCACCTCGGCCAGCAGGTGCTGGAGTGCCAGCAGGTCCTGAGCGAGAGGAGGCACAGGCTGATGAGACCCGAGAACGAGGAGCTGGTCATGATGGACGCCAACCACGTCGAGTACCGCTACAGCAAGGACATGCCCCTGATCTTCATCGGGGGGGTCCCGCGCAGCGGCACCACGCTCATGAGGGCCATGCTGGACGCCCACCCCGAGGTGCGCTGCGGGGAGGAGACCCGCATCATCCCCCGCGTGCTGGCCATGCGCCAGGCCTGGTCCAAGTCCGGCCGCGAGAAGATGCGCCTGGACGAGGCGGGGGTGACGGACCAGGTCCTGGACGCCGCCATGCAGGCCTTCATCCTGGAAGTGATCGCCAAGCACGGCGAGCCCGCCAGGTACTTGTGCAACAAGGACCCCTTCACGCTCAAGTCCTCTGTCTACCTGTCCAGGCTGTTCCCCAATTCTAAGTTCCTCCTGATGGTGCGGGACGGCCGAGCTTCGGTCCACTCCATGATCACACGGAAAGTGACGATCGCGGGCTTCGACCTGAGCAGCTACCGGGACTGCCTGACCAAGTGGAACAAAGCCATCGAGGTGATGTACTCCCAGTGCCTGGAGGTCGGCCGCGCCCGCTGCCTGCCCGTCTACTACGAGCAGCTGGTGCTGCACCCCGAGCAGTCCATGCACAACATCATGAGGTTCCTGGACATCTCCTGGAGCGACACGGTGCTGCACCATGAGGAGCTCATCGGAAAGCCCGGTGGGGTGTCGCTTTCCAAGTGAGTCTCAGCTCCTTCCTCAGCTTTTCTAAGGAGTATTTTCATTACATGAAGCAGGGCAAGGCTAAAACTGCGGGCAAAGCCACATTGCTGGTGTTGGTGTGTGATTTTTGGGGGCAGAAGGGACACACATCAGTTGTACTTCAAGAGGGTTTGTGTTTCTGAGTAAGAGATGGCTTTAATGCTCTCAATCTGTTGTACTCCACAGAGCAGCTTGTCAAGCAAGGATTTCAGGAGCAGGTGACTGTTTAATCTCTCTTGACACTGCAGAAATTATTTCGGTCTCTAATTTGAAGAGAACTGCTTGCTCTGAAACGTGAGCTCTTTAATGCCTCTTTCTCCACCCGTCCTCAGATGCCTCCTCAGTGTGATTAGTTGTGCTGCTAATGACGATGAGCAGCAGTTCTTGCCAGGTCTGGGGCTGGTATTGCAGAGTCAAAGCAATCCCTGCTCTGTGGAGGGACACCCAGCACTCCCTCCTGGCCTCTCTGTGTGCCGAAGGTGTTTACCTTCTCCCACTTTCTTTTCCTGTTTTAATGCTTTTCTAAGTGGAAGGCTTAAGTCAGGCTTAGCAAAAATTAATCAGCTGTGTAAGGGAATTATCCAAGTCTCTGTATCAATTGCTGGTGCCCCGGTGGTGAGGGCAGCAGGGGCCAGGGGGGATGTGCAGCTGCTCCAGTGCTTGGGGATGCTGTGGGTGTGCAGGCAGCTCTGCTTCCCTCTTAGCTCAGAGGAAATTTTGCCCAGGTTCCTTAAACAGACAAGATTTTTGTTTTTCAGAGGGACCCTGTGATGTGTCTGTGCTACAGCCACACATCTTACATTATTCTCCTGTAATAAGAAGAGGTGTCCTGGTAACACTGACCCCAGTGCAGGATGGATCCCCCCTCTAGGACAAGAGGCAACAGCCTCCAGTTGTGCTGGGGAAGGTTTAATTGGATCTTTGGGAAAATTTCTTCATGGATAGGGTGGTCAGGCACTGGAACAGGTTGCCCAGGGCAGTGATGGAGTCACCATTGCTGGAAGTGTTCAAAAACATGTGGCTGTGGTGCTTAGGGGCATGGTTAATGGTGACCTTGGCAGTGCTGGGGAAACAGTTGGACTTGATGATTGTAAAGACTTTTCCAGCCTTAATGATTCCATGATTCTAAACAGGGACCCCATGTCTGGGACTGTGCAAACCCTGCCAGGGTGTGCTCCCCCAGAGCAGGGCTGTGAGGGGACAGAGTTGCCCTGGGACTGTCCCTCTGTGTCTCGCCCTGGCTCTGCCCCAGTTGACCTGGCAGGTGATGAATGTTTGCTCTGCATGTGTGTTCTGGGAGTGGAAGTGACATGTTGGGGCTGTTCAGCCTGGAGAGGAGAAGCACCTTCCAGAATCTGAAGGAAATCCAGAGAGAGACTGCTCATTGAGAACTGTAGTGACAGAACAAAGGGGAATGGCTTCAAACTGAAATTTAGGTCAGATATATGGAAGAACCTCTTCCCTGTGAGGGTGGGCAGGCCCTGGCACAGGGTGCCCAGAGAAGCTGTGGCTGCCCCATCTCTGGAAGTGTTCCAGGCTAGTTTGGGTGGGGTATGGAGCAACGTTGTGTAATGGAAGGTGTCCCTGCCCATGGTAGAAGTTTGCCTAAATGAACTTTAAGGTCCCGTCCTTCCTGAAACCATCCTGTGATGTTGAGGTGGCAGCAAGTCTGGCTGAGGCTGTTCTGTTTGAGCCCCGCGTGTGTGTGAAATCCAACTTTAGTGTCTTTTGGCCTTTTTCCTTTTTTTCCCCAGGATAGAAAGATCAACAGACCAGGTGATCAAGCCTGTGAACATGGAGGCATTGTCCAAGTGGATCGGGCACATCCCAGGGGATGTGCTGCAGGACATGGCCCACATCGCCCCGATGCTCGCCAGGCTCGGCTACGACCCCTATGCCAATCCCCCCAACTACGGCCACCCCGACCCCCTGGTTGTCAACAACACACACAGGGTGAGTGTCACTGCGTGGGGACAGCCCTGGGGCCCACAGAGCCCTCTGCAGCAGAGGTGGCTGCTGAGCCCTGTCAGGAAAGAGTGGGGGGAAACAGACACAGAACCCCAGAATCCAAGACCATGGAGTTCCACCTGTGCCTGATCCTCACCTTGTCACCCAGACCAGAGCCCTGATTCCACCACCTCCCTGGGCAGCCCCTTCCAATGCCTGACCACCCTTTCCAGGAAGAAATTCCTCCTGATGTCCAACCTGACCCTGCCCTGACACAGCCCGAGGTCGTTCCCTCTCCTGTCCCTATACCCTGGAGCAGAGCCCAATTCCACCCAGCTCCCCACTCCTTTCAGGGAGTTGCAGAGCAAGAAGGTCCCCCCTGAGCCTCCTTTTCTCCAGGCTGAGCCCTCCCAGCTCCCTCAGCTCCTCCTGCTGCTCAACCCCCCTCCCCAGCTCCGTTCCCTTCCCTGGACATCTCCAGCCCCTCAATGTCTGTCTTGGAGTGAGTGGCCCAGTCGTGGAACAGGATTTGAGGTGCAGCCTTGTCCTGGGCTGGGAATGGTGGTGTTGGTGTGTGGTGCTGTGGCAGATCCTGACTTGTCCCTTCCTGGTCCAGCCCCACTCCTGAACCCCACCGTGGGCGTTCCTGGGGTGTGCTGATGGTTGCTGTGGGCTGGGACTTGGGAGAACATTCCGGTTGTGCTGTGTCTGTGTAGCTCCAGAGCCACTCCCGTGCTCCCTCCAGGAACAGAGTGGAGGCTTGGAATGCCTTTGGGCACAACCAGCAGACTTTTTTTTTTTTCATATTGACTCATGTCCCTGGAGCAGAACTGGAAGGAAGGAGCTACAGCCTCAACCAGCAGATAGGAAGCAGAGAGAGATTCCCATGTTTGGGTTGGGGCTCTGCAGCCCCCCAGTTCCCAGGGACAGTGCCTGTGTTATACTGATGGGAGCAGGGTGGGACCAGTCCCGAGGGTGCTGTGGGCAGGCAGGGATGTAGCAGTGCTGACTGGGAGGTGGGAAGAGCTTCCCTGGAACTGCTCTGTGCTCCCAGTGCTCTCACACCTCCTCAGTGCTGGATGAGGGCTGTCCCGGGACACGGGTTGTTAAGGAGAAACATCTGCCCTGGGCAGGGTCAGGGCCACTCTGGCAGTGTTTTTTGGATGAATTTGGAGAACATGGTCACCTCCCAGACCGGGGGTGGGGGAATTGGGAATTGATTGTGTTGATTCTCTGTCTTTATGGTCAAAAAGGAGGAAACCTCCCTGTTTTGCCCCATGATGTAGAACAAAGCCCCATCAGGGTGTTCTACCTGGTTCAGGTGTCCTGGGACGTGGGACACATGGACTGGACTGGCTGATGCTTCAGAGCCACTGCCCCAGAAGGGTCACTGCAGGTTCTCTTTCCCACAGGTCTTAAAGGGGGATTATAAAACACCGGCCAATCTGAAAGGTCACCTGCAGGTAGGAGTCTGGTGTGCCCTGAAGGGTCGTGGGTTTGGGTTAATCTGGGGTGTCTGGTCCCTGGCTCCCTCCTAGGGGTGTCTGCAGGCTGGGAATGTCCCTGCTCCCTTCCCTTGGGGAATGCAGATGGTGGCTTAGAGCCAACCCTTCTATTTCTGGGTTATTTCAGGTCACTCAGAACACATCATCTTCTCACTAAGAAAATTAATGATTTCCAGGTAAGACCCTGTTAATTTTGGGATTTGGGCAAATCTGCCTGTGTTGCTCCACGATTGGCATTTGGTTTTTGTAATTTCTGTGGATTAGCCAGGGCTCCAGGCATGCTCCTGATGCCAAGGATCCTTCACAGTTGCCTTAGATCTTCCAAACAATGCTGCTGTGTGGGACCATTTGTCAGGATTTCTCTTCCTGAGCTCTGGGAACAGGCTTAAGGCAGCCAAATGAAAATCAGCCACTTGGGAGGGTCAGTGCTGCCTGTCCCCACAGGCAGCATGGGCATGTGGAATGTGTGGATGGGCTGAGCTGCTCCCCAGCTGCCTCCCAGGACGTGCCATGGACCTGAGGAAGGGGATAGAAAACAAAGGAAAACATGATGGGAAACAAAGCTGTTGCCTTGGGCCTCAGCTCCAGAGACAATTGTTGATGTGTTGGATGGTTTTTCCCTCTCTACCCTCTATGCTAAAGGATGAAATGTCATTTTTGGTACTAAAACTGACCCTTTGAAAATTTATTTCTATGTAAAAGCAGTCAGTTGAGGCTAGAAAAAGATCAGGAGAATTGGGAATTGTGTGTCCAATGCCCTGGTCTGGGATTTGGTTCCTTCCTGACCATGTTTTTTGTCACAGAGGCTTTAAGCCACCAGTTGAACACCACTGTGCTGGTGTGTGGGATCCTGTTCCCGAGGGGATCCTGCCCTTCTTCTCTCTGTGTTTCTCCTTTCCAGAACATTGCAAATGGCCTTTTGTTGCCCAAGAAGGAAGAGTTTGCACTGGCCCATGGAAATCGGTTCTCCAAGCATATTGCTTGCTCCTACTGTTGCCAAATGACTGCGCTCCAGGAATGTATTTGCATTTATTTGCAAAAGGCCAAACGTGCCCCACGGCAGGAACATCCTCGGCCTCTCCCGGCGCTCCGTGGGGCTCCTGGGGGTGCCAGGGGACACTCCGTGTGTGCCATGGCCCAGGACTCCTTACATCGTGTTCCAGTGTCTCGTGATGCCCTTCCCTGTTCCCGGGAACAGCCCTCCCACCCTGCTGTTCCCCATTCCCAGGGTTGGGAACAGCCATTGTGGTCCTGCCATTCCCAGTTCCCAGGGTCAGAGTCAGGATGAGCCCCCTGTCCCAGCCATTCCCAGGGTCGGGATCAGCCCCCTGTCCCTGCCATTCCCAGTTCCCAGGGTCAGGATCAGCCCCCTGTCCCAGCCATTCCCAGTTCCCAGGGTCAGGATCAGCCCCCTGTCCCTGCACAGCCTTTGTGGTGCGTGTGCCCTCCCGGTCCCCTCCCTGGCCCTGCAGAGGCTATTGCAGAGTTAATATATGGCCCCGGTGTCGGACACCAGTAAAGTGTTGGTTTGGTATTCACCGTGTTGGTATTTCCCATTTCGGTGTCGGGCGGCGCCGCTCGGCCCGCCGGCCCACAGAGGGCGCTGCAGCGTGGCCCCGGCGCGGCCATTCCGCGCATGCGTCTCGGTGCGTGATGGGCGGGGCCGAGTCGGACCGGAAGTGGACGGAGCTCATCCGGTGCAGCGGAGCCGGACTGGGCGAGCCTGGGGACTCGGGAGTGTCCGGGGGTCCCTGAGGAGCCGTGCGGGCCGGGAGTGTCCAGGCTGGGGGTCCCTGAGGGGCCGGGAGTGTCCGGGGGTCCCGGAGGGGTCGTCTGGGGTCGGGAGTGCTCGGGCCGGGGTCCCTGAGTGGCCGAGAGTGTCCGGGCCGGGGGTCCCTGAAAGGCCGGGGGTCCCTGAAGGGCCGGGGGTGTCCAGGGGTCCCTGAGGGTCCCTGAGGAGCCGTGCGGGGTCGGGGGTGTCCAGGCTGGGGGTCCCTGAGGGTCCTTGAAGGGCCGGGAGTGTCCGGGCCAGGGTCCCTGAGAGGCCTCGGCGCTGCCGCGATGTCAATGTCGCACCTGTACGGCACCGATGGCGCCGATGGCGTGGAGATGGAGAGTTTCGAGGTGTCGGACTGGGACCTGCAGAACGAGTTCAACCCGCACCGGCAGCGACACCGCCAGACCAAGGAGGAGGCGACCTACGGCGTGTGGGCCGAGCGCGACTCGGACGAGGAGCGGCCGAGCTTCGGCGGGAAGCGGTACGGGCGGGGTGCTTCCCCGAACCTGCAGGTTTCTCCTTTCCGGAGAGCTCCCTCCGTTCCTGTTGGGTTCCCCCCGCTCCCTGGAGGTTCCCCCTCTCCGTGATGATTCGTCCATTTCCTCGAGCTTTTACTGTTTTCTGGAGCTTCTCCCTTTTCCCGGAGCTTCCCCTGTTTCATAGATGTGCCCCCATTGCCCGGAGTGTCCCCTGCTGTGGACACACCCCTGAGCGGCCCAGGCTGCCCTCAGGACCCCTCACCGCAGGGTGTTCCCGGTGCTCCTGGGGGGACGGACGAGCGTTTCCTGGCGTTAAATAGCGCTCTTCTTTTTTGTTTTTTTGGGGCGGGGGATGAGGTCCCCTGGGGCTGTGCCTCGGAGCATCATTCCCTGACTGTGTGTTCCCAGCTCCAAGGATTACTCAGCCCCCGTGAGCTTTGTTAGTGCCGGGGTCAGGAAGGCAGCGGCCGAGGAGCCGTCGGATGAGGACTCAGAAGAGGACGAGAAGCCTGTAAAGCAGGAGGAGATCCCCAAGGAGTTTGTGCCCAAGAAGTTAAAAACGGTGAGCTCCCCAGGAAATGCTCTGTTCTGTGTTACTGATGTGTTTATGACATTCAGACTGTAGCCAAAGCAGTTGCAATGACAACAGAGCACTAAAAAAGGGGGAAATAATTAAACCAAAGACCCAAATGTACCATTAAGGAAGGTGTTTTCTCTGGCTTTTGTATCACTGACAAAATAGAAATCATTATAATAAGTCACTGGTACTGCTGTACGTTAATCTAATGATGTATCACGTGTGGCCTTGGAAATCCTTTAATTTTCCTTAATATTCCCTTTGACCAATGGAGGTTTAAAGAAAAGAATTCCCATTGTTTGCTGCCTTTCAGAGACCTAATTTTTTTAATCTCACAGAACAGACAAACCCAGGATTGTCATAGATTGAAAATTGAACTCTTATCTTCAATTAAAAACAGAAAGGATCAGGAATCACCTAAGCTAAAGCAGATGGTGGAGCCTGACAACTGTCAGGTTGTCTGTCTGAGGTTGTCAGGACATTCCTTTTCCACCTGTGGAATTTCAGGAAGCTCCTTAGGTGTCAGGCAACTTTCTGGAAGCACAAGGGAGGTTCCCACTGAGCTGGGCACTGTGGGGACAAGGGAATCACTGCTGGGAAGAATCTTGGGAAGAAAATTCTATACCTCTTGGTTACTGCTGTGCTTCAAGGGTGTGGGGTTTGTGTGTGTGTTTTAACAGGGGGGAAATTTCAAGCCCAGCCAGAAAGGCTTTGTAGGGGGCACCAAATCTTTCGTGGATTTTGGCAGCTGGGAGAGGCACACTAAGGGAATTGGGCAGAAGCTTCTCCAGAAGATGGGATACGTCCCTGGAAGAGGTCTTGGGAAGAATGCTCAAGGTACTGTTATGTGTATTGTTAACTGGTGATATGAAGAGGAGATTTGGTTCCTTAAAGAAATGCCAGCCCAAGGTAGCTTAAACTGCATTGTTATTTTACTGCCTCTCTTGCAACTGATCCACGTCCTGGGGTGAGTCAGGTGGGTTAAAATTGGCCTGTGGTCAGTTACTCCTCTTGGTATTTTGCAAGAGAGAAAAAGTGAAACTCCTCACAGAAAAGGAAGTGTTATTTTGTGTGGCAGAATAAAAACGCAGTGAAATGTGAGTGGAAATAATACTGTGCTTTGGCCTTTTGCTGTGTTGAGATTAAGTAATTTTATAGGGAATTAGTGAAGTGGTAAAAGTGCCAGCAAGGGTGCTGGTGCTATTTTGGTACCTTGTAGGGAAAGCCAGGCTGTCCTGCTCTCTCAGCACACCAACTTCTTCTCCTGACACCTCTCCATCCTCCCAGGTATCATCAATCCCATTGAGGCCAAGCAGAGGAAAGGCAAAGGTGCTGTGGGGGCCTATGGCTCTGAGAGGACCCCCCAGTCCCTGCAGGACTTCCCTGTGGTGGACTCAGAAGAGGAGGCTGAGGAGGTATTTGTGTGATTCTTCTCTATCTGTTTCCATGCTGAGCTGTTTGTATGAAACTCAATTCTCATTAGTTTCTGTGTCAGAGAAAACTGGGCTCATTGTAGGTAAGAAGCCAAAGACAGAGCACACTGCTTTAATTTAGACAGATTTTTCTTGTCACTGTAATATTCTTTGTTGTTTTTGGCTCAGAATCCCACCTTTAAAGAGTCCCTCCAGGTAAATAGTCTGTTATTCATTTAAAGAAAATATAAAAGACCACAAACACCCTGTAAGCACAGTCCATGGGGTGGGTGACTGACCCACGGCATCAGAGGTGCCTTGGCACCGAGCTTCAACCCTTCCCAGTTTTTCTGTGCAGAATTCCTCACTGATCTGATGGTTATGACCTGTAAAAAGGGGCAGATTTGGGGCATGGCAAAGAGCAGCTGCCACAACTTTGTGTTGCTTTCTTCAGGAATTTCAGAAGGAGCTCAGTCAGTGGCGGAAGGACCCAAACGGAGGCAAGAAGAAGCCCAAGTACAGCTATAAGACAGTGGAAGAGCTGAAAGCCAAGGGCAGGATCAGCAAAAAGCTTGCAGCCCCTCAGAAAGAACTGTCCCAGGTCAAGGTAAGGTTGATAACCTGAGAGGTGACACCTCTGAGGGACAGTTTGTCCACTCTGGTGTCACAGGTGCATTTTAGCCACTGGTAACCTTGTTAAAGCCAGTTCTAGGAACTGCTTGTGCAACCTCGTGAAAATTGAGGCCTTGGACTCATCATTGACCCATGGAATAGCCTCCTGGGTCACCTGGACATGGGATTTGGTTTAAAACATACAAACTGGATTAAATGAGAGTGGGCTTGTTTTTATTTTTTGTATCGCAGGTCGTTTAGTTGTTTCACATCGGTCATAGATCATAGAACCCACTTCTGAAAGCACAGTTGTCCTTTTTGGGATTATGCAACTAAACATATAGTTTGAACCTTCTTCTCAGAGGGCCAGTAAGGGATTTGTCTGGTATGCACTTAATAAAATAATTTGTCTAAAATTACAGTGTCTTTGAAAAGGTAAAGTACTTAAGTGCAGTAACTCATCGCATATTAATGGCATGATGACTGCATTTAGAGTTATCAGTGAAACTGAGATGAGGAGGCTCTTCCAGCTCTAATTCCAATTTGTCCCTTATTCATTCTAACTACTCATGTCTGGAGAAGGCCATTGTGGAAGGAATCCACAGAGTGTATTAGCAGGCTCCTGGAGTAATTAAGGTACTCAGAAATCTCCAGATTTTAATTTGGAGTCAGGGATTGTCTCCTTTTAACATGTTCAGGAAATGGCTGGATGTGGCACTTAGTGCTCTGGTCCACTTGACAAGGTGATCATGGATCAAAGTTTGGATTCAGTGATCTTGGGGATCTTTTCCACCCACACTGGTGCTTGATTCTGAGACACAGTTTTACTTAATACCCATTTATCATTGTCTGTTGTCAGGTTATAGACATGACGGGCCGGGAGCAGAAGGTTTACTACAGCTACAGCCAGATCAGCCACAAGCACAACATCCCCGATGATAGCCCCCAGCAGCCCCTGGGCAAGGACTCCAAGCCCCAGGGCTTTGCCCTGCCCGAGCTGGAGCACAACCTGCAGCTGCTCATCGACATCACGGAGCAGGAGATCATCCAGAACGACCGGCAGCTGCAGTACGAGAGGGACATGGTTGTCAACCTGAGCCACGAGATCCAGAAGGTGTCTCAGCTGCTCTCGCACGAGGAGAAGGCCATCAGCAACCTCAGCAAGGTGCTGGACATGGTGGAGGAGTGCGAGAGGCGGATGCAGCCCGGCTGTGAAAACCCTCTGACCTTGGATGAGTGTGCAAAGATTTTTGAGACACTTCAGGACAAGTACTATGAGGAGTACAGGATGTCAGACAGGGTGGACCTGGCAGTGGCCATAGTTTTTCCTCTCATGAAGGATTATTTCAAGAACTGGGATCCCCTCAAGGTGTGTGTTGGGTTATCTGCAGTTCTCACTTGATGGCTTCAGGAGTCTTTGCTGCCTTGTCCTAAGTGTGCTGGTCTAGTGGGAGGTGTCCCTCCCTAGGGTAGGGGGATGGAAGGAGGTGAGCTTTAAGGTCCCTTCTGACCCAAACCACTTTGGGATTCTGGGATTCTAAATTCCTAATCAGTCTGGAGAGAAAGAAAAGAAACAAAACCAAACCCCACTCAGTACCACTGCTCAGACTGTATTGCTGGGTAATAATTTAGGTTGAAATCAATCCCTTTTATGAGTGTTGGGGAGAAAAGGTAGGTGTAAAACAAGTTTCAAGTTACTGCTTTGCAGCAAAAGCAGGAAAGGTCTGTCAGGTATCAGAGATGCACAGTCTAGTCTCAGTGCCATTTAGCCTAGGATAGGTAAGAGTCTGGATTCTCTGTGTACACCTGGAAAAGTTCAGACTGTCCTCTTCCATCCCTGGAGGTATGTTAAACCCATAAAGTGCGATTTTCCTCTTGTGGGACTTCACTAAAAGTCACTCAAGGAACAGCTGGCTTTTCCAACCTGGATGATTCTGGGGTTCTGTACTTGGGACTGCAAGCTCCTGGCTGGCCCTGTGAGGGGATGAGAAGGGTGGCTGTAGCCCAGCACACCATCAGCCTGCTCTGTGCAGATCTCAGCTGAAATGAACGGAAAAGGATAAAGACCACTTGTGCCTTATCATTCCCAGGACTGTTCCTATGGCACAGAGATCATAGCCAAGTGGAAGAGCCTTCTGGAAAACGACCAGCTGTTATCCCACAGCGGGCAGGATCTGTCAACAGATGCTTTTCACAGGTAAAGAGCAATTGAGTTGCACTTTGTGCAGCATCTTCGCATGCTGCTTCGTCAGAGGTGGAAAAGAGCAGGCACAAGGGAGCTTTCGCAATAATTCCCTTGCTTTTCCTATTAAAATCCAGCTGTCAGCTACAGAAGAGAGGCAGCTTTAACTAGCAGTTCACATTTGCTTTATTGAGACCCAGGTTATAGCTTTGAACTTCACTTTGATTTAGTTGGATTTTTTTTTCCCAGGCTGATGTGGGAGATCTGGATGCCGTATGTCAGAAACATTGTGACACGGTGGCAGCCAAGGAACTGTGGATCCATGGTGGATTTCTTGGATAGCTGGGTAAACGTTGTCCCTGTGTGGATTCTGGATAACATTCTGGATCAGCTCATCTTCCCCAAGCTACAGAAGGAGGTGAGAGGAGAGGGCTGAGTACAGTGAAGTCATGCTCTGAAACAGTGTTTGAATTCCAGCTGGGACTTCCAAAACACCACTTGGCTGCCTCTGCTGATGGATGGAGGACTTGGGGGTTGTATCATGGCTCTTTTTGCTTCTGGACAAGACTTGCTGGTAATGGATGGACTTGCTTAGTCTTTTCTGTTCCACCTCAAGGTTGAAAGCTGGAATCCGCTGACGGACACAGTCCCGATCCACTCCTGGATCCACCCCTGGCTGCCCCTGATGCAGGCACGGCTGGAGCCACTGTACTCTCCCATCAGGAACAAGCTGGCCAATGCCCTGCAGAAGTGGCATCCCAGTGACTCCTCTGCCAAGCTCATCCTTCAGCCCTGGAAGGATGTGTTCACTCCGGGCTCATGGGAGGCGTTCATGGTTAAAAACATTGTGCCTAAACTAGGTGAGACAACCAGACAGTGCTGAGTTTTGGGAATCTGCTGGTTGCACTTTCCCCCTGACACCTAGGAAAGATACTTAATAATGAGGGTGGCCAGTGTTACCTGAGAGAATGTTCTTAGCAAGGTTAGACCAAGCTTCCCTCTTTTTTTCCTGCTATTAGTCCTGTGCAGAGGCAGAGAACTTAGAAAAATACGAGGAATTACTCTGATTATCCTCTGTGTTTTCTGTATTTATTTTTTATAAATCATCCAATTCCTCTCTTTTCAGCTGGTAGGAATATTTGACAGCTGTCAGAAAGGACCAGGCTGTAAGATGTTTCTCTTACTCCTGAATTCCTGGGTCTGTGCTCATGCTTTCATCATGAGTTTTGTAATGTAAACTGGCTCAAGGGTTAAAAATCAGTCAAAGGCTTTAGGTTTCTCAGTTCTGGCAGCAAAGTGTAGTTGCTGGAAGTGGAAATGCACTGTTCTGGTGACAGGATCAGCCAAAGAGGTTAAAGATCCCTACTGTCCCTTAGGGCAGTAATCAGGTGCTCCTCAAGTCGTTTGTGTTGGTAGTGAAAGAGGTCAGGGCACCGATAAACCTGAGTCAGGTTCTTTTCTAACTCTCCTCCCCCTTTCCCAGGGATGTGTTTGAACGAGCTCATCATCAATCCTCACCAGCAGCACATGGATGCATTTTACTGGGTGGTCGACTGGGAGGGCATGATTTCTGTCTCCAGCCTCGTTGGACTGCTGGAGAAACACTTCTTCCCAAAGTGGTTACAGGTGAGATGCTGTGAGGGCTGAGGAAAGAGGTTACTGGGGACTGTTTTAGGGACTCCTGATGAGGAATTACTCCCCTGGTGCTGAAATGGGCTGATTTCACAGCTCTGTACCCATCAGAACAGACTCTCCTCAGATTGTCACAGTCCTTCCTTTTACTGACAGCACAGTAATAAACTGAGAAGCCTCAAACTGTGCCAGGGGAGTCTCGGGTTGGATTGTCAGGAGGAATTTCTTCCCGGAAAGGGTGGTCAGGCATTGGAAGGGGCTGCCCAGGGAGGTCTGGAGTCCCCATCCCTGGAGGTGTCCAAGGAATGACTGGATGTGGCACTCAGTGCTCTGGGCTGGGAGACAAGGTGGGGATGGGTCACTGGTTGGACTCAATGGTCTTGGAGATGTTTCCCAACCTGAATGATTCTGGGACTCTGTGACAGTGAAGCCTTTCTTCCACAAGCCTGTGCTGCCTTTGATGTGTCCCTGTGTTTTGCAGGTACTCTGCTCTTGGCTCAGTAACAGCCCCAACTATGAAGAGATCACCAAGTGGTACCTGGGCTGGAAATCCATGTTCTCAGACCAGGTGTTGGCACATCCCTCCATCAAAGACAAGTTTAATGAAGCTCTGGACATCATGAACAGGGCTGTGTCCTCCAGTGTGGGTAGGTGGATTGTGGGAGTGTCTCTGTTGCTCTGGGTTGGCACCAGGGCCAGTGTGGCTCCTGGGAGGCTGATTTGGGATGGCCCTGCTGTCAGCATGGCAGCAGCTCCCATGAGTAGTCAAAGTCAAGGTGCTCTTCCTTGCTGTGTCCTTAAGCACTTTGGAGGTGCTGCTCAATCTTTTGCTGCTTCACTGAAGCCGAAACTGTTTTGGAGGCTGCCTGGGCCATTAAATGACTGATTGTCTGCCAGCCTGGCCCTGTTACAGCAGATCTCCTGTCAGAGACCTTTGTTGAGGGGTGGACTTCTAAAGCTGTGATTTAATTTTTGCCTTTATGGTGAGATTACTGTTTCTTTTTTCTTAGCTTTAGAGCAGTGCCCTCTGCTTCCACATGACTCCCTGTGACCTAAAAGAGATTGTTAGGAATTCACAGGGAATTACCCTATATAAAAGGCAAGGCCATGCTTGAGGGAGCAGCACCTGAAATTTGCCCTCTCTCCAAGTGAGATCTCCTATCCTGAACTCCTCTTGCCTTCTTATTGTACAGTGTGATGGAGTCACAGTTGACTCAGAAATTTATGCAGGTGGTTTTGGAATGTCTCTAGAGAGGGAGGCTTCACACCCTCACGGGGCAGCCCTGTTCAAGTTACTCTGCCACCCTCCATGGAAAGACGTTCTTCCTTATGCTGAGGGGAAATGTCTGTGTTTTAGTTTATGCCCATTGGTCCTTGTCCAGTTGCCGGGCACCACTGAACAGAGTCTGGTACCATCCTGACTCCCCTTGGAGATAATTGTGTGGACTGCTGAGATCTCTTCTCAGTCTCCTCCAGATTAACTGGGCCCACTCGCACAGTCTCTCTTCATAGGGGAAATATTCCAGACCCCAAACCACCCTTGTGTGCTCTGCTGGATCCTCCCCAGCAGCTCCTTTTCTTGAGCTGTGGAGCCCAGAATTGAACACAGCACTCCAGACGTGTTGCTGTCTTTGTGTCCTGCATGGAGTTTCCCACAGACCTTGCCCTGGGGATGGACTGGGACCTTGTTGTCTCCCACAGGGGGGTACATGCAGCCGGGGGCCCGGGAGAACATCGCCTACCTGACGCACACCGAGCGGCGCAAGGACTTCCAGTACGAGGCCATGCAGGAGCGCAGGGAGGCCGAGAACATGGCCCAGCGTGGCATTGGCATGGCTGCCAGCTCTGTGCCCATGAACTTCAAGGACCTCATCCAGACCAAGGCCGAGGAGCACAACATCGTGTTCATGCCCGTCATCGGGAAGCGGCACGAGGGGAAGCAGCTGTACACATTCGGCCGCATCGTCATCTACATCGACAGGGGTGTGGTGTTTGTGCAGGGGGAGAAGACCTGGGTGCCCACCTCCCTCCAGAGCCTCATTGACATGGCCAAATGAGGCCCTGCTGAGGACAGAGACTTCCCTGGGAACAGCTTTAGTGTGACTCTTAGAATAAAGAAGTTACAGGTTTGTAAATAGTGAAACCAGAGCAGTATGCCAGAATGGTTTTGTTCTGGAAGAGCTGTTCAGGCAGTGGCAAGAGGAGGGATGGACAGGTTTTCCAACTGGAAACCCAGGCTGAGGGAGGAACAAGCAGTTCCAACACTTCTGCACTTGCCACCTGTGATAGAGATTTATCAGCAGGTTAGAAGAGAGCATGGGAGATGATTCCCTGAGATGACCAAGGGCTTGTCTAGCTGAGTCCCATGGGTCTCCAGAGAGATGTCACAGCTTCTGCTGCCTGTGCACCACACTGGCAGTGAGTGGCTGTTCCCTCATCCCTCCACAGTGGGCTCATCTCTGCCGTATACAGGCAAGACCTGTCCCTCCTCTCTCCCTCAGCCTGGTGCCAGTGGGCCATCAGCCACTCCAGGAGCCCTCTCTGTGCAGAGCTGGAGCAGGAGGATTTTCCCCAACAAACACAGCAGGTGCAGTGGGACCACGGTGGTTCAGGATACAGAAGTGAGGGAGTGAGCCCAAGGCTTTTGTGCCTGGAGGGAGCTGACCTGGTTGTTCACAAAACAGATAAAGAGCTGAACTCAGCTGAACTTACAAGCCTGCACTGGGAACTAGACACCAACACCTCCATCTGCAAATTCCTCTCAGACAATTCCCCTCTTCTGATGCTTTGAAATGTGTGTAGTATGTGCAAAGGCCTTGAATTGCTCATGAAAGGGGAGAGAATTGAAGACCACTTACTGCAGTACAGATAATTCTAAACCCAGGTTTTAGTGGAATTAGTTTGCTGTAGTTCAGTGAGTGGAAGTCAAAGGTCAGCTTTTCTTTTTATTAAATACAAAAGTGTCCCCTCACCTCAGTGTTTAAGTGCTGCCACTTTTGGCAGAGCCTGATGCCCCTGTCAGTCTTGAGCTTCATCTCAGCTGCACAGAACCTTCCATAGGAAGAGATGTGCATCTGAGGCCCCCCAGCATGGAGGTCAGGACTGGGCAGCAGCTCTGTCCTGCTTCCTAATGATCTCCAGGTCCTCGCAGTCTTGGTATGTTGGCTCCTCCACAAAGTTCCAGACTTCAGGGGAGAGTTCCTGCAGTTTGTCCAAGGGAAACCAATGGACAGAGGTGTCATTGAAGGTGTCCAGGTAGCGGGGGTGACTGGGGAGTGCCACTTCCTCTGTCCCTTTCAAGACCTAAAGAGCATTGGGGGGAAAGAGTTTCAGATGACACAGAAGTCCCTTTCTGCAAAGCTGAGTCAGTGAGGATGAGGATGGTGTTACATTACCCTCAGCCCCTGCCTACAGGGTGTTCTGCAGGCGTTCAACAATCCTAAAGCAATCAGTTTTTATATTATAGTGTCCAGGAAAGAGGTTTTAAAAATAACCACCCTCTTCTTTCCAACTGCAGTTCATTTCCTTTCTCATTAAAGGTGCTTTGTCAACACAGAATAGTGATGTTAAACTATTTTCTCATACCTTTGCTATGTAAGAATAATCTCTCTCCAATATTCTGGACAGCAGTCTGGAATAAGAGAACATGCCCACGTTAGACATGACTTTCCTGTGGATTGAGGCAAGTTTTCTGTTACAGGGGGGTGGGACAGGGAAGGGGTGAGACGGCTGATGACTGCAAACCTGATGGCAATGAAAATGAGCAAAGAGGGGACATTCCTGTCACAAGGAATATAAGGAGAAGAAAGCGGGGTTGAACGCATTAGAGCTTCTCTGGGGGGCGCACAAACCTCTCCTCGATGCCGCGGAAGCTGTTGCCGATGATGACCAGTTTGGAGAGCGCCGCTGGGCTCCAGTTGCTCCACAGCAGATTGTTGTACAGGGCCTTCCCGCAGTGCACCATGTAGAAGAGCGTGGCCGAGTCCTCCACGCCGTGCTTGCCCTCCTGCCCGGGAACCCGCGTGTCACGGCCGAGCCCCGGCCGCGGGGGATGCGCACCCCGCGGGGCTCTGTCCCTGGGGATCCACTCACCTCATTCTCCGGGAGCAGCCGCAGCCCCAGCGCTTCCAGCGCCGCCGCCTCCCGGCCGGAGAACACGGGATCGAACAGGGCGCACCGTGCGGGCGGCACCTGCGGGGCACAGAGCGGGCACGGAGCGGGGCGGGCCCGGGGGGCGCCCCCGGTGCTGCCCCCGGCCCCGGCCCTGCCCCCGGTGCTCACCCGCAGCTCCTCCAGCAGCAGCAGCAGGAAGGCGAGCTGGTCCCGGGCGGCGGGGCAGGCGGCGAACCGGCCCAGCCCGTAGCACACGCAGCGGGCGGGCGGCCCCGCGGGGCTGCTCAGCGGAGCCCGCACGGCTCCTGCGGGGAGCGCCGTCAGCCCCCTGGGTCCGGGACCGCCCCCGGATCCTCCCGGTGCCCATACTCACCGTCCCCGGGCCCTCCCGGTG
>VXAU01003436.1:521020-545459 GCA_013399695.1 Formicarius rufipectus | reverse complement strand
GGCGGGGCCGGAGGATCCCGGGACCGGGGGATCCCCGCACCATCCCCGCATCGGGAGGGACCGCGGGACCCCCGCACCATCCCCGCACCGGGAGGCACCGGGAGATCCCCGCACCATCCCGGCACCAGGAGGGACCGGGGGATCCCCGCACCATCCCGGCACCGGCAGGTGATCGGAGGATCCCCGCACCATCCCGGCTCCAGGAGGGGCCGCGGGACCCCCGCTCCATCCCCGCCCCGGCCATGTCCCACCCCGCCGAGCCCGGCCCCGCACCGTGGTGAGTGAGCCCTGCCCGTCCCGCCGCCCACGCGTGGGGGTGTCCCGGGAAGCGCTTCGGCCCCTGTGCCGGCCGCGGTTGCGGTGCCCGGTAACGCGGGGCGGGGGGCCCAGCCGGCATCCGCAGCTCGTCCCTCTGCCGGGTGGTTCCAGCGCCGGGGAAGAGCCCCCTGTGCTCCGGACCTGGGCTGCTCCGACTGGAAAACTCCTGCGCGAAGCTTATCTCGGGATGTGACGAACTGCTGACTGCCAGGAGAGGACAAAAAGTGTTAGCAATATGTGAATCCAGGAAATTATGAGAGGAATAACTTAGATCCTCTGTCCCACGCTCCTCGAGTGCTGTCGGGCTCAGGCAGCAACAGCAGCGGGTCCCTGTCTGCAATGCACGTGGATAATGCTCAATGGCAATTACTCCATGGGCTCAGGGTAGATCACTTCACAAGTCCTATCCTTCCACCTCTCTGAGCTGCAGAGTGGTAGAACCTATTTTGAACCAACAAAAATGGTCACATTTAGCCATAAGGGACCCTTTTAGTGCTGCTTTTGGGTGTAAATTCGGTGGGATTGTGCAAGAACAATGTCCCTCTCCACTTGTAATACCCTTTAATTGCTCTTCCTGAAATAATAGGAGAGGGAGAAATGCAACAGTTTTTCAAATACACAATCATTCCTGCTACTATTTTGCTTTTTTAGGTGGAATTACTTTTTTCTTTATGATGGCTCAAAGGTGAAAGAGGAAGGAGATCCTACAAGTGCTGGGATTTGTTACTTTTACCCATCTCAGGTAATGCTTGCTTTCATTTCAGTACCTGTAAAGGGGTGTTGTGGGTCAGGGCTGATAGTTCTGGATCAGGAATGGCTGGGCTCCCAGGTTCGGGTTCAGATAAATCCCTATCAAGTATTCACAAAGGTTTTAAGAAATCCCATGCAATTAACTCCAGGTGGAGTGGAGCCAGGCTGGAGACACAGCTGTGGGGTTACACTCTGCTCCCCCACTATGGGATGGTCCAGCACAGTCCAGGTCTGTCCTGGTGATGACTAAACACACACAAGGATGAAAGTTCACCTCCATAAGCTCCAGAACCTCGTGCTGCTTGGAAAAGGCAATTCAGTTATTTTTCTACCAGAAATGTTCCTGTTCTACTGTGTTTGATTCATAGAATTAAAGTCATTAAGTTTGAAAAAGATAAGTACAACCATCAACCCAGCACCAAGTTCACCCCTGTGTCCCCAAGTGCCACTTCCACATGTTTTCTGAACACTTCAGGGATGGTGATTCCACCACTGCCCTGGGCAGCCCATTCCAATGCTTTACAACCCTTTCTGTATGACTGAATTGAACTGATTGATTTTTATTTATAGCTGATCACAGTAGTGATTTTTATCAAGTTCTTTCAAAGGGAAGTTACAGCCTGTGCTCCCTGTGTCCTGGACAGACCCTCCCAGAGCAGCAGGAGCTGCTGTGTGGGCAGATGGCAGGGGTGGTTCGCTGCATGACCGAGATCTCCGGGGCCCCTCCGAGCCTCGTCCGCCTCAGGAAGCTCAAGTTTGCTGTGGTGGTGGATGGAGACTATCTGTGGGTGAGTTCAGGAGACCTAGAGCAGTCACAGAGAGGGAACAGTCAGAGGCTGGAGCACCGTGTCAAACAAAGAGGGTTTATTTTTCAGGGTGTGGGCTGCACACCCGGGGAGACCTTGCAGTGCAGAGATTTCATTGCAAGGTAACTTGAATTTAAGTTACTGTGTCCTGAAAGTCACTAGGCTTCACATACCTCATTTGTGTGTCCACTCCCAACGTGATTTCTTTAGATGTTCCTGTGCAATTGCTGTGAAATGTTGAGTTCCACATCACTGTGTGTGTCTGTGGGCTACTGGCAATGACTGGAAACAGAATCCCAGGCTGGTCTGATTGTTCTTTCTTTCTAACCCTCAGCACTTTCTGATGCAGAGTTTTGTTGGTGTCCACAGACATTTAGTCTACAAAGAGCAGCATGTGGCAGTCATGACAAAAATGGCCCCAAACCATCCCTTGAGAACTGGGCTGAGACCAGTCAGCCCCGTTTAACTGGCACTGCTGTTCAGGCTCTGAGGCATGAGGTCTGATGCTTCTGCTTCTCTCAGCAACTAAAAAGCTGAATGAAGTGTCTTCACTGCTGTAAATAACAACTTAATTTGAATGTTTTGAAGTACTTAGTTTCAGGAAAATGTTGTTAGCTATTAAAGAACCAAGCTGGGTCATCTAGCGTGGGAAAGGAGTGTCTGAAGCGTTGTGTTTCTGATACCATTTGTTTATGCTGTCTGTGCCAGGGCTCTTCTGTGCATATTTTTGAATTCCCTTTTTGTGTGCCTCGTGGATCTGGGGGGTGTTTGCCTGACAGAGCTGCCTGTCCCGGTTAGGAAGCGATAAGAGTCGTTCTCGCCTGCTGTGCCTCGGCTTTGTCGGCGCACAAGCCCCATCCATCCCTGGCGCTCCCGTTGCAGGTGCTGGGCTGCTCGGTGGAGCTCCCCGACGTGAGTTGCCGGCGCTTTCTGGAGCAGCTCATCAGCCTCTTCACCTTCTACAACGGCCCCGTGCGCGGCGCCTACACGGTAACAGCAGAGCCTGACCCCGCCCGGAGCACCCCGTGTTGGCCAAGCTCTGCCCAGGCTGCAAGGCGCCCTTGTGTTGTCCTCCTCACATATCCCAGAGCTGGGACCTGTAAAAGTGTGCAGGCCCATCCTGGCCTTGCTCCAAGACAGCCTGAGTGTCTGCTAAACATTTCCTGGTGTTCAGAGTAAAGCAGTTTCCTCTCGGTGTCATCTTCCCCCTTATCCTGACAAGATTTGTCCCTTGTAGGCTCTGTCCCACATGGATTGCATCTCCCATCCCCAATGCATGAACACCTGTGCAGTGACTGTGGGGTTTTGTTTCCCACAGGCATTTTCCCAGGAGGAGCTGGGTAGGCAGTGGGACAGGTACATTGAACACATCCAAAAAAACACCAGTGACCTCCACAGGATCTTCAATTCTCTTTGGCATCTGGACAAAACCAAGGTAAGAGCCTGGCCTCTGCACTGTCTGGCTGGAGCTGCCCTAATCCTGGGGGTTTGTGTTTATTTGCTGCTCTGAGCATTTCCCAGGATTCTGTCTCCTCATTCCCTGTGGTTCTCCCTGTCCAGGTGGACCCCCTGCTCTTGCTGAAGGCAGCTCTCATCTTGCAGACGTGTCAGCGTTGTCCCCATGTCCTGGCAGGCTGCATCCTCTACAGAGGCTTGTAAGTAACCAGGTGTTGTGAAGCCTTGACCTGCCCCTGCAATCCAGCAGTGTTCCCTGGCAGTTGTTCAGGTCGGGGCAGGTGTGTCTGTGTGCCCAAGGTTTGCTCTGACCTGCCAGCCAGGACCGCTGTCTCTACTGACAGAAGTGCACAGAGCTAGGATTTCCCATGGGACATGCTGGCTTCTTGCAACCAAAGATGACTGAAGAACTTCAAGGAAAGCCTCCAAGGTGGCCTTCAAAGGCAGGAGGTGGAGAATTCCAAGAATTCATTGGCAGCAGCTTTCAATTGCCATTTTCCTTTGGTGTAAACTGTTCCAGTAACACCTCTTAGGGGAGCATTGGAAATGTGCCACAGTGGGAGCATCTTCCAGGGCTGGCAGGCAATGGCCTCATACCTGTGGGCAGGATGCTGGGTGTGAGTCACTGCAGCACCTCAAAACTGGTGGACGTTTGACTGGAGAAGGTTGTTGGGAGCCCCGTCCTGGCTCTGCCACCCCGGGATGTGTGTCACTGCATCACTGCTCTGTCTGGTACAGATACTCTGTCACCAAATCTCACCAGAGTTCTGTGAAACCTGAAGGTGCTGCAAAGGGCGTTGAGCTGGAGTTAAACTTCTCCTTCGTGAGAGTATTTTGGGTCCACACAGCACCATCAGCTTCACTCAGAGCACAAATCCAGCGTGCCCAGTGTGAGTGTTGCTGCTGGTTCTGCCTGTCCTGGAGCCCTGGGAGCTCAGGGAAGGATGCTTTGCTCACAGGACATGGGGAAATGGCTTCAAACTGACAGAGAGTAGGTTTAGATTAAATATTAGGAAGAAATTGTTCCCTGTGAGGGTGGTGAGGCCGTGGCATGGGTGGTCCAGAGGAGCTGTGGCTTCTCCATCCCTGGAAATGTCTAAGGTTGGACAAGGCTTGAAGCAACCTGGTCTAGTGGGAGGTGTCCCTGCCCATGGCAGAGGAGTGGAACTAAATTATCTTAAGGTCCTTTCCAACCCAAACCATTCCATGATGCTGTGATTCTATGTGACTTGGTTTTTTCCTTTTAGGATTGTGAGCACCCAGCTGCCACCTTCCCTCACTGCCAAAGTTCTCCTCCAAGGCAGCGAGTCTCCAGGCCAGGTATGTTGCTGGACACATTCCCTGCATGCAGATAGCTGTGAGGATGTGGTGTGGGAGCTCACGTCACACAGATCTGACACATGCCGTTACTGGGAAGGACAAATGTTGATGCTGATGCTTAAAGGTTTTATTAGTTATGACTGAATCAGGTTTTGAGACTTCAGCACTAGGAAATTGCTTTCAGTCCTTAAGTTACTGAATTCATGAGTCCTCATCTGTGGAATGTTTTGGTTGGCTTTTTATCTATGTTTAAGTGTTTAGTGAGAAATCTACTGGATGGATGTCTGAAAGTGACAAACAGAGCAGTTTTTATTTGCATTAAAACTTGTCAAAAGTATTATTTATGTGACAGATATGAGGAAGGGCTCTGCTCTTCTGGTTGAATGAACGGAGTTTCTGTGCCCTGAGCAGGCAGTAACGGCAAACTGGGGCTCCATCTGGGCTTTCAGGTGTGTTTTGGTTCTTGGGAAGGCCCTCTTAACTTTGAGGGCTCCCTAAGGAACAAGCCTCTGCCCAGGTTGTAAAGCAATCACAGAATTTGCTGGAGGGGTGGTGTGGGGTCTGCTGTGGCCTTGGGGAGAGTCACAGGGGTGTCCTGGTGGCACCAAGTCATCCACAGAGCTGATTTTTGGCTTTTCTTCCAGAGGGAGTCCAGAGATGAGGAGCTGCAGGAGCCTGGTGAGCATCCAGCTGCAGTGCTGGCTGCCAAGTGTGTGCCAGCAGCAGCACATGGGCACCCCCATGCATGGGAGCATGAGCTGGCCCTCTGGGATTCACATCCAAGCTCTTGCTGGATGCAGGAGTATATCCAGTGTATCCAGAGGGTGTTGCTGCCCCAGTCATCAGTGCCAGTGGGTGTTGTGTATTCAGAGCCAGCTCCTTCCCTTGGCTAAGCAGAGAGTTTGCTCTTTTGGGTTTAATTGTCAGTGCTGCAGATTCTCAACATGCTGCCTTCCTTCCGGTTCCTCATGTGCCTACTTGGCCCTGATGGAGCCCTGACAACAGATGGCTGATGCTTTCAGTCCAAACCTCCAGACATCATCTCTCAGCATTGGTTTGGAGATGATCTGACAGGATGGTTAGGAAGAAACACTGAGGGAAACTTCAGCTGTATGAGGAGGGTGGGCAAATGCTGCCCAGCTCAGTTGGGGTGCAGGGATGGCAGACCTGCTCCTCCTGCAGAAGGCTTAGGACTGATGGAGTTTGGCTTCTGTTCTTTATGCTGAGACATGTCCATTTAATCCTCAAACCTTCCCTGCTCTTGCAGAGTCTCCGCTGCTGCCAGGGGTCCGTGTTATCCCGGTGTTCCTAACAGGGAATGAAGTCGCAGTGCTCCGGGACTTCCCCGTGGAGTGGATGGCCAGGTGGGAAACCAGCCTGGCACAGAGAGAGGATTTGCAGGAGAAGCTCACACGTGGCTCTGTGTCCTTGTTGCCATTGTCTCTGTTTTCCCTGGAACTAACCCACACCCTGTCACTGCCTGTTGGAGCTGCCTGAGGCCTCTCAGGCTGGACAGAGTTCCTGAGTCCATGTCCCTGCTGTGAGCAGCCTGAAGCAGACCTCCTTCCCCAGACCATCTGTGACCTGTTGTCCCTCAGCTCACAGCACTGCTCAGAGTCTTTGTGCTCTGTGGGGAAGGGAGGGACATTCCCAGGATCCTGCAGTGTAACATTCCTGGGTGTTTCACCTGTGTTAGATCCCAGTCCATCCTTCTCCCAGGACAGACACCCTTTGTAACAGGGAATAGATCAGCCATTGATCGGTGCCAGAGGGCAGCGGGGTTCTTTGGTAAGGGGTAACTCCACACGAATCCTGCTCAGTAGTTTATTCCTTTTGTCATCTCCCATTAGGACATCCATGTCCCCAGCAGGCCCCAGAGAAGAGGAGAGTGCTCTGTGCTCCCAGGCAGCTTCAGAGTCAACAGGAGTTCATGAAAACCAAGCCCTGGATGGTATCTCTGTGCAGGAGTCCCCTGCGGAGGCTTCAGGCACAGCTGCCCCAGGAGATGCTCTGCAGTTGGGCAGCCCTGCAAGTCCCCTGATGGGCTTCCCTGGAATGGGAGCCAGCACAAGGAGTTCTCCAGCTGCAAATCAGACTGGACCAGGCAGTGACAGCTCAGAGCTCAGCAGGCAAATGGACGTCCTGTCAGAGAGTGACTTGGAGCAGCTCCCAAGCCCTTCCTCACTCCCCACTTCTGAATGTGCTCGAACTATTGGTCCATGCGTGGGAGGCTTTTCTTTTCCCAACCCTTACGCCCGGGAGCAGGACAGTCGGGACACGGGGAAATCCCTTGTGGACTCTGATGTCGAGCACTCTGATGCTGACAACCAAAGTTCCCTCTCCTCCCCTGTCTCCTCTCCTGCCCAGGAGTCGAGCAGGAGGAAATCCAGTGAACACAACAAGGAAGGGACCGTGAGCCAAAGCCTCGTGTCCAGAGGCAGCAGTGGCACTGCTGGTGACCACGTGTGGGGTTTGGATGGTCCAAGCACTGCCGGACAGTCACAGCTCCAGGGCAGGAGTCGGCTGCCAGCTGTGGGCGTTCAGGAGGGTCTGCCCAGTGACCCACCCAGGACCAGGCTGTGTTCCAGGAGCAGGGAGGGCAGCTGGGCACAGCCCTGGGCCGGGCTGGGAGCCCAGGCTGCCGTGGAGCCGGGCAGAGAGGGCGAGCCGGCCCGCATGAGCCTCTACACCCACTGCATCAAGGGGCTGGTGCTGTCCCTGCTGGCCGAGGAGCAGCTCCGAGGGGACCCGAGTGCCGTGGAGGATGTGGTGAGTGGGAAAGCCCTCCCCAGCTGCAGCCGCACTCCCTGGTGGGGCCACGGGCTTTACAGCTGAAGAGGGAACGCCGGGCTGCACATCCCATCCCTTCCTCACCTGCTCTGTGCCGGGTGAGGCTCGGGGCTCGTCCCCACAGCCCTGGCTGCGAGGGAGGGTGTGAGCAGCGAGCAGGAGGGTGAGAGCCTTGTCTCACACAGCTCCTGGTGCTGCTGTTGTCTGTCAGTGCCAGCCCCGGAGCACAGCGCGTGGGTGGGACCGTCAGACACCCCAGGGGCTGCCAAAGGCCCGTGCTGGATGTGAGATCAGCCAGGAAACCCTCTCAGTTTAGGGCTTTTGGGGAAGGGAGGTTTGTTTTGTTTAACCCCACTTTGCACGTACCAGCTTCTCCCTCTGGGAGCAGCAGAGCCGGCTCTGGCAGCGGGTGCCAGAGCGTTTCCTCTGGCCCTGGGAGCCCCCAGCCTGCTGGAGAGAAGGATGGCACTTGGGCACAGCACAGGGGCTGTACCACAGCAACCCCGGCTTACTCTGCTGTGGGATCGGGGTGCCGGGGTTTCCCTGTGAGTGGAGCTGCTGAGGCTGCAGTGGCAGCATGTGCCAGCCCCCTACCTTTCCTGGGAAGCATCAGCCTGCAGAGCTGCTGCCTGGCCTCTGCCTCCCTCCCAGGAGCTGAGTCAAAGCTGCAGAGCCCTGTTTGATATGCCAGTTGCCATAGGAACAACCTAATTTCCTTACCCAACCAGACTGGAAGGTGGAGGGAAGCTCAGATTAAGGCAGAGCCTCAAGGTTGCTCCTCTCCCTGTGAGCTGGGGAGTGTCTCCTCTGCACACCATGGGAGAGATGATGTTCCTGGGAGGGCACTGCTGCAGAACCAGCTCAGGGCAGGAGGTGCAGCCGGGGCCTTTTGCTCCAGACATGGCACGTGGTCCCTTGGTGCTCGCTTGGAACAGGAGCTGCACAAACCTGTGCCCTGTGAGCGCTGGAGAGGGGCAGGGGGAAGCAGGCAGGTGGCAATTGCTGAAGGTTCTCCCTATTGCACAAGGATTGCACAGTCCATTTTCCTTTATGTGTTGCCTTGAGGATGACAAAGCCCCTCTCCTTCCAGGCTGCTTCCAGCCCAGCCCAGCCTCCTTCCAGGCTGCTCTTTTCCCAGACATCCTGCTCCCATCTCACATACCCTTGCTTTGAATCTCACCAAAACTGCCCTGTCACACAGCCTGGCTTTTGGCTGTGTCTGGGCTCTTCTGCTACACCCTCCTGTGGGTGCAGGTGTTTGTTATCCCTTGGGAGAGCTGTACTGCACGTCCCATTATCCCAGGAGGGAGAGCACTGTCTGAGGAGGAGCAGCTGGGCTCTGCTGCTGGTGGATTTGGGGCACAACTGCAGCTTGTCTGGTCCTCTGTTTATTTGTAGATTAAAAATGATCTCAGGGATGTCAAAGCTGAGTTATAATTAATGTTTTTTGAATACTTTGAGGCCCAAAAATGACACCAAAGAAGGGAAAAATATGCTACTTGTGCAGCTGAGAACCTCAGGGGGGGCGGGTTCCATCACAGACTTTCCCTGCAGAGCAGAAGGCTCTGGGGCTCCTTCCTGCTGCATTTTAGGTCTGATCCTTCCATTCCATTACACAGAAAGGAAAATCTGTTCTTTGACAGAGGGTCAAGGATAGGCCAGGCACTGCCGTCTTGCTGAACAGAGGCTTGATCCTCTCCACAGCAGGGGAAAGCACATGGGCAGGATGAGGATTATGGAGTTAATCTTTCCAGGAGTGGTGGAGGGGCCCTGCCTGTGCCCTGCCTGTGCCCTGCCTGTGCCCTGCCTGTGCCCTGCCTGGCCCAGGGAGCATCAGCACAGCCACTCAGCTGGGTGACTGAAAGTCCACTCAGGAGAACTGCCTGGTGTAACAGGGAGTGGGAAGCAAAGGAATATTCCTTGCTGTGGCTGAAAGTCATGTGAAAATGAGCCCTGCAGAGTAATGGTCGATGGCAAATTACTGGAGCCTCTCATCTTCCTGGAGTTAATAGCATCAGGTGCCTTGTTTTCAGGTTGGAGTGCCCCTTTCTGAGTCATGGAATCAAGGAATGGTTGGTTTGGGAAAGATCATCCAGTTCCATCCCCCTGCCATGGGCAGGGACCCCTTCCCCATGACCAGGGTGTTCTGAGCTCCATCACTGACTTGGGAGCAGCGGGACATGTCTGCTCTCCTCTGTGCCCAAGTTCCCAGCCCTTCCAGGTGGGAGCTGGGAGGGTGCAGTCCCTCTGTCACCCTGCAGCTCCCCAGGGTGGCTCTGACCTTGCCTTTCCCCTGTCTGCAGTACCACAGCAGCCTTGCTTCCCTCAATGGCCTCGAGGTTCACCTGAGGGAGACTCTGCCCAGGGACTGCTCAGCCTCAGCCAGGACAACCTACAGCTTCACACACTACGACCGTGTCCAGAACGTCCTCACGGGTGAGCAGTCACCTCCTGGAGGAGCAGGAGGGGAGAACGAGGAGAGCAGGGTGTCCGGGAACCTTTGCTCATGCCTCGGGCAACTCGGCAGCATTTCTCACTGTAACTCCTACCACCCAGCCTGCACCAAGGGCCCTGTGGAGGGAGCTTTGTGTTGGCAGTTTATAATCTGCTGAAGGCTTGTTGACAGCTCTGTTTGTGTGGGAGCCAGAGGCTGTGGGAGCTGGGGCAGCTGCCACTGGTGCTTTGCTTGGCGTGATGTCCCTGGGGGTTCTGGTGAGGGCTGAGTGTGAGCACAGGACTCGACGTGCCCTTCAAACCCAGCCACTGCCCCCAGCCATCCATCCCAGCCTTGTGTCCCACCGTACTGCTGAGGGTCTGTCAGTCACACCCAAGGGTCTGTCAGCTGTTTCAGGCTGTGAGAAGCAGGAGCTGGGACCAGGAAGGAGTTGGGGTGATGAGTGGACCACTGACCTACAGAGAACCCTGTGTACGTGTTGCTCCAGTTTGTTCTGCTGTTCCCTGTTTCTAGCAGCCTCCTAAACAGTGTCCTGTCTCTCTCCAGCTTGGCAGTGCTTTAGGGACAGAGAGAAAACCCAGTGTTTCTAGGTCCCCAGGCCTCAGGCCACCTTGTGACCCCTCAGTGTGTGTTACCTGCAGGGAAAGGTACCCCAGATCTGCTTGTCTGAGCACAGTGGCTGTCGCTGACTGGTTCCATGGAGCTCACACTGGGATTTAAGGTGTCACCAGCCTGTTCTGCTGCTAGTCAGGGACTGTGGGAAGATCCAGAACCTTTTTCTGTTCAGTAAATGGGGGACACACTAGAGACAAGGCTTTTAATACCCCTGCTTGCTCCTTCTGTGCAGCCAACCTGCCCCACACTCTTGGACCTCTGGACAGGCACTTCCTGCGGGCGGCCACGCTGATCCACTCTGACTTCAGCCAGCTTCCCTTGGCCTCAGAAGTGATCATCAGGTAAGCTGTGCTCACAGTCCCTCCTCTCACCAGCCTGGATGGTCACAGAAGGGGGGAACCCCTTTTTAAGGCAGTTTGGGTTTTGGCACATGTAACCACACCTGTGCTTCCTGGCAAGCATCAGTCACATCTCTTTATTCCCTAAGTTTGCTGTTAATTGTGGGTTCCTTTGTGTTCTGCCTGCAGTCTGGATGCTGGGAGGCTACAGTGGCACCAGGAGAGTGTACTGATGGCACAGCTGAGTGGTGCCATGGCTTGGAATAAGATATAATGCTCAAAGCATTGCAGGTTTCTGGCACCATAAGGTTCTAAGATGCAGTGTTAAATATAGCTGTCCCTAATAAATTTGTGTCTCGGCGGGGAGCCAAAGGCACCCAGATTTGGCAACCTAGATTTTGTTTTCTTGCACGGCTTGTTGGGTTGGAAACACACTGTGATGTGCATGGCAAACTCAATTGTGATGTGCCAGGCAGGATGGTCTTATCACAGCCAGAGCTCTTCCCGACATCCAGAGCCCTTACAGGCACCCAGAGCTCTTCCTGACATCCAGAGCCCTTTCCAACAGTCAGAGCCCATCTCCAGAGCCCTTTCTGTTATCCAGAGCCCCTCCTCATGCCAGAGCCCTTCCCACACCCAGATGCCTTGCCCAGGCCTTGGCTGAAGTGACCCCCCATTCCTCAGCTGAGCTGGGGGCTGTGTTGGGTCTGCACAGATTCTGCCTGCCTGGTCCTGCTTGTTTGTCCAAAACATGATGAAATAAAGATACTTCTGGGAATTACACAGTCTCACTGCTCTGGCACAGCTTGCCAAGGGAATGTGAATCACACCCGTCAGCGCTGGAGAACTCCTTGTTTAGCATGAGCTTGACTGGCTGCTTAAATCCACTCCTAAGCTGCCTGGCTAAGCTGGTGTATTCCGTGTTACCCCAAAAAAAGCAACTCGGTGTGTGAATCAGCCTGAGTAACAAGATGACTAAAACTGCTTTCTTTTATGGAGAGTTGTCACAGAAGGGTGTCAGCAAACATAGCAGGTGCTGCTTTCCTCCACTGAGGAGGAATCCAGGGTCCTTGGCTTTGCTCCCTGCCAGCCTTCCTGCAGGGGAATACTCCATGGGGGTTCTTAATTACTGTTAATAATCACAGCTTTTGTGGTGACAGTATGTGCCTGTTGTTTGAGCTTCATTACACCTGTGAGTGAATATGTGGCTCCTGCTGCTGTGAGGAGCTGTGCTGAGATTTGGTTATGGCCAGCAGCAGTGAGATGGGCTCTTGTGGGAGAGGAGGAGTGTTCCATGGTGCCTTGTGACCCATCCCCACCTTGTCAACCAGCCCAGAGCACTGACTGCCACATCCGGTTGTTCTTTCAGCACCTCTGGGGATGGTGACATGTGGGTGTTGGTGCTGCTGAGTGAGTCCCAGAAGAATTTCTTCATGGATGGGTGGTCAGGCATTGGAAGGGGCTGCCCAGGGAGGTGGGGGAGTTCCCATCCCTGGAGGTGTCCAAGGAACAACTGGATGTGGCACTCAGTGCTCCGGGCTGGGTGACAAGGTGGGGACCAGGCACAGGTTGGGCTCAATGACCTTGGAGGTATTTTCCAACCTGAATGATTCTGTGATACTCCACTTTCCCTTTTGGGATGCCAGGACCTTAGAGAAGGAGGGTCTGGTTCCCTGTGGCCTTCTGGGGATGCGCTGCAGGCCTTGGGAGCTGTTTGGCTCTCTTTGCTGAGACACCTGACAGTCCCTCTCAATAGCTGGGAGCTGCAAACACCCCAGTGCCCAGCTGTGGATCTGGCCCAGATGTGTCCCTCTGACCTCTGCCCTCTCTCTGCCCTGGCAGGAACGCCTCCACGGCCGTGTACGCCTGCAGGAGCCCCGTCCAGGAGACCTACTTCCAGCAGCTGAGCGCTCCGCTCCGCAACTCGGGCGTCCCCAACCCGCACGACAGCGCCTTCAGCCTGCCCAGCAAGGCCAAGCAGAAGCTGCTGAAGCACGGGGTGAACCTGCTGTGAGCTGGTGTGCTCACACAACGTGTCTCAGCCCCCGCTGAATGTTCATCTCCAATGAGGAAAATCTCAGTCACCTCTTCCGTGTAAGAGGCAGGATGCTCTGTCCTGCCTCTGTGGGGTCTCCAGCCTGCCTGGCCCTGAGAAAGGGGCACTCATTGTCCTGTCCTGCAGCACATTTTGGGCCAGTGCAGGTGTTACTGACATTAGCACTTACCAAAGACTGAAGATAGAATGCAGCCCTGTTGGGGTGCTTGGTTTACATGGACTCTGGGCCTGTTCTTGATGCTCTGCAGACTCCCCATGTGCCTTGACCTGAAGTGAAATCCTGTGGTGTTGTGAGCCACACAGACCCTGGGCAGTGCTGGCTTTGAGAGATGTTAGTCACTGTCTTTGCCTGCACCTGCCTTGGTGAGACTTGGGCTTTATTTATATCTCTTAATCCACAGGAATGAGCCCTGCCATGATGTTGTGCCTTACCTTGATCAGCAGAGCCTATCTGTTCTCAGACTGGAGAACTTGTAAGCCCTCTCTGGGTGCTGTCAGGAAGCTTTTATGCTGTAGATGAGTCTGGGAGGTTCTTGTCCCTCCAGAGCTGCCTGGTCAGTGATGGTGCAGCCCAGCACTGCCCCCCCCTAGACCCCTGTGGCCTCAGAGGGCCCTGTGATGGTGATGGTGGTGGTGGTGGTGTGTGTCCCTTGGCCTTCTGCTCCCTCCCTCCCTTCCACTGCAGGACCTCTTTTTGCTGCTCTTGCTGCTCCATTTGCCCACGCTCTGAAACTGCCCCTTAAGCTGATGGGACCAAAGAGGTTTTTAGCCCCTCAGCAGCTGTTCTCTTCCTGCTCTGACAGTGTGTCCCCTCTCAGCGGTGGCTGGGGGTCCATGGTGACAGCTGTTTAGACCTGAGGGATGGATGCCTGTGTTTGGCTAGGCTTGGAAACCTGCTGCCGGTATGTACACACACCAGTGTGACTGTGGAAATAAAAGAGAGTCTCTAAGGCTCATCCCAGCACTGTGTCAGCAGCCAGAGTCACACTGGTTGTCACGGTGGTGGTTTCTGGTGTGATAGCTCGGGTTGGGTGAGCTCCATGCCAAAGGTAGTTCCTGCACTGGTGGGGTTGAACAGGCCTGTTGGTTCATTCCTGCAAAGCAACTGCTTGGGAGATTGCTGAAGGTGGATGCATTACTGGTGTTACTGAGAGATGGAGAGAAGAGACATGAACATGGTCAGATGGTGAGGAAGCCTGTGCCAGCACCAGAGCTGGGCACAGTAAGGTCACCATGGTCACAGCTCGTGGTTCTGCTCCAGCACAGACAGTTCCCAAGGTCTCTCTGCCTTCGCAGGGCTACTCTGCAGACCTTGCTGGGAATTTCAGAGGACTCCAGAGGATGAGCCAGGTGCTTGCTCAGCGGTGACTGGGCATGGATTGCCACCTGGCCGGCAGCCCTGGCAGCTGAGGGGGTGTTTCAGCAGGAGCAGGGCTGTGTGGCACTGCTCCCATCCCGGGCACGGTGGCAGGGAAGGTGCCCTGCACAGAAGGACTGTCCAAAGCCTGTTGGCAGCATAGGAGTGAAGGCACACTGGGAAGCCTGAGCTGAAATCACCCTGGTGACCTCACCCTGAAATCACCCTGCTTCAGTGACATTCATCTGGAAGGTGGCACAAGGTAAGGTGCTACTTCCCTGTGTGATTTCCTTGTACACATCCCTTGGATGATGGCTCTGGTTCTGGAGCAGAGCACAGGGAGGCAGAAGGGTGGGAGAAGGCAGGAGGGGAGGGGGTTGTGTGCTCTGGGCTCCCGTGCCAGGCTGAGCCAAGTGGCCCCTCTGGTAGATGCTGCTCTGCCCGTCCCCTCTGCGCACTCAGCAGATCCAGGTTCCCTCTGCAGTTCCCAGGAGCTGAGGACACCTCGGAGTGCCGGGAGCAGCGAACGGGCAGGCAGGGCTGCTTGGCAGCTCCAGCCTGCTTTGCTGCCCGGGGGCGATCCCGCTGGCTCCTGCCTGGGCGTTTGGGGAAGTGGTTGTGTGCTCTATCAGGAAACACGAAGAAGTTGAAGGAAAATCCTGAGAGGGACAGGAGGGAGATTTGGCACAGCAGCAAGGCAGGATATAGATGGATGCTCTCGCCTGCTGCCGTCGGGGATCTGCCGCCGCAATCTGCCGAGCCGTCTGCCGGCAGGGGAACAGCTGGGGCTCCGTGCCGGGGCTGCTCGGGCTGCATCTGCTCACCCGGAGCACTGTGCCTGAGCTGGCGGGGAGGGAAGTTGTCTGGGCAGCACACGGAGAGCTCCTGGCCCTTGGTGTGACTGCTGCGTTGGAGAGGAGGTTTAAAAATGGGGCGTTTTGAGTCTAAGGGGATGGGGAGCAGCTGCTGCAGCTGGGTCTGTCTGAGTGCTGACAGCGAAGCCCAGGGACCCGTGGGGAGGAGCTGCTGCCCTGCCAAGCTGACTCTGTGCTCGGGGTCAGGGTCAGACACTGTTTTTGGGCTGTAGAGAGAAGTTAAGCAGCACCCTCCGCCCTGGAGCTGCTCCTGGGGAGCTGCTGCCTTTGATGTGTCAGTGCAGGCAGCTGGAAGCAATTCCCAAAATGGTTTGTGTGCGGATGCTCTGGCAAAGACTGGTGGCTGTTGTGGGGTCCAGGGAACTGTGAGGCTGCAGCTGCTTCTGGGGACGACTGGGAATAGTCTCTGCTGCCCTGGGCCAGGCAGCATTGCCATAAGCACGGCTGTGCCCACGCCATGCCATGGCTGTGGGAGAGGCACGGAGGTGCTCCCAGTGCTCTTGGCAGCCTGGGGTCCACTGACATCACAGAACCTCAGGATGGTTCAGGTTGGAAAGGACCCCAAATACCCAGTTTCAACCCCCTGCCATGGGCAGGGATTCACCCACTAGGTCAGGTTGCTCAGAGCCCCATCCAGCCTGGACAAATCCACGGGGATTTGAGGGTCCACGGGGCTGGGTATTTTAAAGCACTGTCCTTGCCCAGCGAATCAGTGGCAAACAGGACCATGCCCCCTCCCACCCTGCAGCTCCTGCTCTTCCAGCACATCCTCTCTCCCAGCAGCCAGGATAAGCAGGACCCAGCTTCTCAGTGTTTGCTTGACCCTGGACTCATTAGAGCAGCAGGCAGAGCCCCTTCTGTTTTCAGCACAACTGTTTATTGATAATCTTTGCTTTTCCACTTATGAATGTTACCAACTGTCGGACAGAGCCAACCTGCTTCCCCAGGGCCTGTGGCCAGGCAGCCAATGCGTGTAGAAATCATGCACTTCAGATAGTCTGTAACAAGACGGGTGTAAAAAATATCTCAGATGTATTTGAAATCTCTGCCTTATCTTGCAATTGAATCACTGAAAAGTCTGTAAAGAAGTTGTGGGGGACAGGGCTGTGTTCCCTGCCAGGCAGGGCACAGTCGAGCGGTCCCCAGCAAGGACAGTGGTGAGCAGCCACGGCACACTGTGCTTCACGTGTAGGATGTCAGACTGTCCCCCAAACAGACCCTGGATGCTGAGTGCCTTCAGGGAAAGCAGGTGGTCGCTGGGTAGGCAGGACCCCGGCGCGGGGGGCTCGTTCCTTGGGCTGCTGTGTTAACCTCTCTGCCTTGGGAACCTTTCCTTTGGTGTCAGGTCCATGTGAGCTGCCACTGTGTGTGCCTGCCCTGGCTTGAGGAAAGGAGATGAAGCAGCAGAAAGAATGGTGACCTCCCAGAAGGAATAGTGACATTCTTTCTTCCTATGGACAGAGAAAACCCCCACTCTGTGTTCCTGAACAGCATCCGTGCCCCTGCAGGGCTTCCCAGCTGGAGCTGTGAAAACTGAAGGTTGCAGATAGAGCAAGGAGGGGATCTGGGCGATGGGTAATGCCCTTGGACAGACTGAAGAGTGGGGCTGTGTGTGCTGTCCCCTGGCAGGGTGGATGTTGGGCCACCCCCGGGCTCGCTGCCTTGTTGGGCTGGGGGCACCTGCAGCTCGAGGCAGTGGGCTCTGCTTCCTTTCTGGGTGACAAAAGGGGTTTCTGAGGACAGGAGGGCTGGGGACCCCCAGCTGGCAGATAGGGGAGGAAGCAGGAGCTCCTGGGCTCATGGTGGGGGAGCTCTTTGTGGGCAGAGCTATGCCCTGCCTGCCTCATCAGCCTCAGGCAGAGCAGCCCTTACCCAGGGGGACCACTGTGCCCACTGCAGCCTCCAGTGTCCATCTGTCCATCCTTCCTGAACTGCAGCCAGGCAGGGCAGGCTGAGTGCTGGGCTGGGCTGGTTGGCTGTTATGGGGTGTGTGTGTGTGTGTCTTGTTCCTTTGATGACCACGAGAAATTTTACATTATTACATTCAAATGAACACCCTTAGGTTTGTTACTCTACTTCTGAACACTGCAAAACACAGTAGCAACGGAACACGTAGGAGCGTGGGGGGCAGCGAGCCACAGTGGGGGCGAGAAAAGAATCCCTGAAGCCAACGATGGAGGAAGGAGATGGGAGCTGATACACGTCACAGTTTCCACGTACAGGAGCCCCCGGGAGGAGGCCCCAGGCCGTGAGCTGGGAGGGAGGTTCCAGCGGGCAGCGCCGTCACCGGCCCGGCGCGAAGATGAAGTCGAGGGCTTGGCGCTCGGCGGCTGCCACGTTGGGGTGCCACAGGTCCACCATGAAGACCACGCGGGGACCATCCTCCGGGGCACCTGGAGGGGATGGAAGTGCAGGGTGAGAGCAGGGAGGCACCTGACTGGTGCAACCCCAGTAAACACCTGTGTACTGGGAGCCCAGTGCCTCCAGTGGCTGGCAGGGGACAGGGTCCTCCCTGCCCGGGCTGCTGTGGGCACTCAGGATTCCCGTGGCAGGGCCAAGGCAGGATGCTGTGCTTGCCCTTCTTGCAGCTGCTGTGCCATTTCAGCCTTCCTGTGCCATTTTCAGCCTCCCTGCAGCCCTGCACGGAGCTGTGCTTCCCAATCCCACAGCAGGGTTATGTGGAAGCAACAGCTTTTGTTCTCCTGCTCTCTCCACATGCTCCCCTGTGTAGAACAGCTCTGCCTGACTCCCTGCGCCACCGGTGACTGATGCTGGTTAATCTGGGAGAGCTGAAGTGGAACAGCCTCTGTCAGCAATGGAGGGAGGAACAATCCAGGCAGGAGTGAGGCTGTTCCCCCTGTGCTGGAGACAAAGGCACTGCTGGCACACCAGCACTGAGCTGCTCCTGCCAAGGGTGAGAGCCAGAGGACACCAAGGCTGTGGCATTACAGCCTGAGCTGGCCTGCACAGCTTGGGAATGAAGGAAGCCTTTCCATGCTGGCTGCCATGGCAGGGAGAGGACCCTGAGCAGGGAGGAGGTCACCGGGCACCGTGCAGGGCTGGCAGTGCTGTGGCAGCACCACAAGCAAGTCAGGATGGGAGCAAGCCCTCGACAGGCTGTTGGGAGCTCCGGGGCTCTGCTGGGAAAGGGGCACTGGATGCCCCGAGGCAGAGGGAGCATTTTCATCAGTGAGCCCCTCCATGCCAGGGATGGAGCTGCTACCCACGTGGTGCGAGCCACGGGCAGCACCAGTCCAAGCCCTGTGGGATGCAGGTGCTCCAGCCCTGCTGGGGCAGGAGAAGGGACTGGGCACAGGTGTCCTTGCCCACCCACTGCTTCCCAGCCCCTGCCACCAGCGGGGCACACTGTGAGGCTGCACAGGTTGAGTCCACGCTCACCTTCGTGGAACGCCGTGTGCAGGAAGGAGTCGTCGAAGAGCAGGCACCGGCCCTCAGCCCAGCACTGGGGCTCGCCCCCCACCACCAGCTCGCAGTTGCTGGGCGTCTTCAGACCTTCAGGCACAGAGAGAGAGAACGGGCGGGGTCAGGCAGTGATGTTCGCTGTGCCAGGGCGACAGTGGCCAACAGCCAGCCCCACACGAGCCCAATGCGAGCCCCATGTGAGCTCCATGTCAGCTCCATGTGAGCTCCATGTGAGCTCCATGCTGCTGCTCAGGGGCTGCTTCCTTCCAGGGAGTGACCTGAACCCTGAGGCTGGTGCGGCTCAGCCCCTGCCCACTCCTCTCGCCGTGCCCAGTGAGTTCAGCACCGCAGGCACTTGTTTTTGTATCTGGAACAGCTTCTCAGTCCCTGAACCCCAGGGCCCTGGGGTGTGCACAGGGAACCAGGCTCTTGGGAGGTTTTCCAGCTTCAGGACCAAAGGCAGGTCCTGCCTGGTTCTTCCTCACTGTGCTGACCCTGCCCAGGGCAAAGCTGGGAAAGCAAGAACTGCTGCACTGGGACTGGCAAATGGGCTCAATGCTGCCTCTGCCACAAGCTCCCCATGGACCTCGCATGGTTCAGCACCTGCCCCATCCCTTGGACCCCACCCGAGGTGCTACAGGGGCACCCACCAAGCTGCAAGGACAGAAATCCAGGGGTGTCACAAAACCCTGGAAGAGAAGCAGCTCTGTGAGGGCCACAGGGAGAAGGACAATAATAGAAATAAAATGGGTCTTTTCCTGTGATACCAGCACAAGCCAGACCAGCTTGCTGAGCATTGATCCCATCACCTCTGGCATCAGGAGTGTCACCCCCCCGCAGTGCAGGGGACGCTGGAGCTGCTGCAGAGCCAACCTGCCCTGAGGATGCAGCTGTGGTGGAGAAAGGGGTCAGGGCTCACGTGGCTCCTGAACGGTAACGATGCAGCAAACGAGCAGAACGGATCTGAGAGCGATGCCAAAACCGAGCACAGCAGGGACTCCCAGCTGCCCGGCAGAGCTGGGAGCACAAAGCTTCTGTTTCAAAGCCTACAAAACCCAAAGCCATTTCCTTGCACAACAGCCTCAGCTGGAGAGGCTGAAAAGAGGGAACGGAGCTGCTGAAGGAGGAATGGAGGAGGCGGCAGCAGCCTGCAGACCTTCCATCACACCCACACCCCAGAGGGGTGCCCTGGCCCAGGGAGGGGCAAAGCTGGTGCCCGTGCCTGGGGGCTGAAATAAATCCTCAAGAGTGACTCGGCCAGGCCAATGGCTGTGCTGGCTCTGCAGACAGGGCTGGTTCTATCTTAAATACATCCGTGCCCTGGGCACAGCGAGAGCCACACCCCCAGCACCAAGCTGGGGTGTCTGTGTGCCCCTGGCACTGTGCAGTGTCCTGGTGGAACAAGTGGGGAACAACCTGCATTGCCCATCTGTGCAGGGCGTGTGTGCTCCAGCTGTGCCCTCGTGAGCCAGCCTGCACCTCACTGGGCCCCTCCTAGGAACTGCTCCCAGCCTCTCGTGAGGGGAGCACATCCCTGAGCACCCCAGAGAGAGGGGTCAGTGATGGGTTTCCTCCTGGCACCAGCAAGGGCAGGTCCCAGCTGCCCAGCAGCTCCTGGGACCAACTCTGAAAAGAATTCCCAAACCAAATAAATGGCCAGCACTGCCTGGGTGTGTTTACCCAAGTTGTTGGCTGAACAGGCGTGTTTGGTATTTGCCAGCCAGGCCCGTGTGGTGCCTCCCCCGGCAGGATCAGTGCCACTGCCAGCCTGGCCATCTGTGCCGCGTGGGCTCTCCCCGTCCCGGTGCCCGCAGAGCAGAGAGCACTGTGCCACCAAAGCAGCACCTGACCCACCAGAAGGAACCCCCTAGGACCCCCCAGCCATCATCTGCATCTTTGCAAACCCCAGAGCAGCACCTTTGCTCCCATCCACCCATGTCCCACGCAGAGCACCCCAGATCCCAGGAGGGGGACCTGCCAGCGGCACAACACAGTTCGTGGAGCAGCACCTCAGGCTGAGCCACGTTCTGTGATGGGAGGGGGGCCTGTCTGAAGAATGGGGGGCATTCAGAGACCTCTGTGCAAAATCAGCCCTATATCTTGCACTAGCAAGAGCCCACAGCTGCAGATTGGTGCGAGGAGGAGGTGAAGCCCTCCTGCTGCTGAGGTGGGAACCCAGGGGATGTCAGATACCCAGGGACTGAGCACCAGCCTCTCCTGGGGAGGCTGCTGCCAACAAAGCCCCCTAAATCTCCCTCAGGCTAAAGCAGAGCAGGAGCCTGAGCCCCCTGGGGCTGCAATTGGCAGCTGAACCCCAAGAGCACGGAGCGCCAGAGGCCTTTTTGGGGCTCCTGCTCCCAGGCATCAGTGCAGCCCCCGGCACGGCCCCAGCCACGCCCCAGCCCACGGCGCTGGGCACTCACCGAGGTGGCAGCGGATGCGGATGTTGGTGGGTCCGTAGTGCTCCGTGATGACGGTGCCCGGGCTCAGCACGGAGATGCACGCGTTCCCAAAGACATTGTTGCCAATGCAGGTGCGGAGGCTCCCGAGCAAGCGGTACGTCCGTGGGCATCTCCGGCAGTTCCTGGGCACGCACATGCCCTGGTTCACCAGGTAGAAGGTGAACCACTCCCCGCTGGGCGTGCTGTTCATTTTCCATCCTTGTGGGAGGCTGCAGTTTGAGAACGCTTTGTAGAGGGTCTCAAACTCACACAGGATGGTCTGGAAGTTGCGCTCCAGCAACTCCACGTCGTGCTTTTGAGCGTCCCGGGAGAAATACGGCATGGTCGGCAGGTCGGGCAGGAAGAAGACTTCTGGCTTCTGGATGGAGGGCCGGCTGTTGAGGTAGCGGCCCTGCTCGCGGATGCCCTTGTGGATCCTGCCCATGCCGGACCAGGAGTAGCGCTTGGCGTACTCCTGCAGGTTGTGGTAGAGTTTCTGGTTGAGCCCGTCGTGGTGGGTGCAGCGCACGCACTCGGGCGACTGGCAGTACACGAACCCGTTCTGCACCCCGTTGGCCTCGGCGCTCTGCATCAGCGCGTTGACGGTGGCGTAGGCGCGGGGCTGCTCCCGCCCCACGTGGTAGCAGTACCACACAAAGAGGACCGTGAGGCAGGCGACGGCCGCCAGCGCCGTGGCATCGCAGTCCCGGAAAGACTGGATGCCAGTGGCGATGAAATCCCGGAGTCCGTCCAGGGACCAGCTCCAGCCCATCAGCCACTCCAGAGCCATGGCGGTGCCGCGGGCGGTGGGTGCGCGCAGAGGGGCCCGGCCGTCAGTCCTCGTGGGCCGCAGGGGCACCCACACCATGCAGCTGGGCTGGGCCGTGGTGGGCAGGGGCTGCCATGGGGACGCGGAGCGGCGGCTCTGCCCTGCGCTCCTGCGGGCTCTGCATACGTGGCAGCAGCCGGCAGCGCCCGGGCACGGCCAGGCTGCCCGGGGGTCCCGGTGCTGGGTCAGCAGAGACGTGCCCGGAGGGTCCCCGATGGTGCTCCTGGGCCGGTCATCCTGAAAGGCTCCCCTGGAGGGAGGATCTGGGGAGACAAACCCAGAGGTGTTAGGGAGGGAGCTGCCCCTCGGAGTCTCTGCCGACACAGGCAAGGCCGTGTGCCGGGGCTGCACAGGACAGCAGCTCCTCGGGGAGGGGATGCTGGATGAGGAGCCCTCCTCCCTGCCTAGGAGCCCAGCATTATCCCATGCCTAGAAAACCCCACAACCCTTCCAACAGCATCTTCCACAAGCATCCAAATGGAAGGTAGCAGAGAGAGCCAGACCCCACCTCCCACCAGTCCAGTGACCATCTCCCTTCCTGCTCTTCTTCTTGTTTCTCTAAGTTGCAGGCTTATCATGTCTGAAATCTGACTGATAAGGGAATAGACACTGGGAATAGACACTTCACAGCCCTATCTGGCAGCACATCAGTTTATTCCCTCCATCTAACTGCTCTGAAGTGACTCTCCCTCCAGAGACTGAGCTGTGTGAGAGCCCAGCACTCGGCCAGACTGGCAAGGGCACATGGCCACAGTGAAATGATGGGATGGTGGTCACAGGGGCAGGTTGGGGTTGACTTGTTTGATTTCACCAGCTCACCTGTGAGAACACTGACTCCAAGGAGCAGGATGGGTTTATGAGCCAGGGAAGTCATACAAACCCTTCCTAGCCCTTCCTACCAAGGTCCTGCATGCTCAGCACATGCATTTCCTTATCTATGGTGATGGGGAAGGGCTGCAGGAGGGACCTGACTCTGCAGGAGAGATGTGCTCCTGCAGGTGAGACCTTATACAGGGCCAGGAACATGGGTTCCAAGCAGATACACCCCAGGAAGAGATACCCACACAGTCAGCCTTCCATCACCTTACTTCCTTGTGGCACATTGCCTGCGTGCCCCATGCCAGGATCTGCAATCCATGTGGCATGTCACAGCCTCCTGGGAATCTTCAGATAACTTTCCTCCATCCCCACAGTCGGCATCCCTCCAGACACACTGGTTTCTTTTGCCCAGCCCTCAGCTCCCGGGGTGCAACATCAGTCTGTTCCAGAGGTGTCCCCTGAGGCCAGCACAATCACCCCGTGCTCCCTGCAGGGCCAGAGTGTGCCAAGGAAGTCAGCGGAGCCCTGGTGTGATCTGTATGCAGGGTGGCTCTCGCTCTGCCACCCTGGAGCCACCCCAGCACAGCAGCCAGGCTCGGTCAGACCGGCTGGTAACACGAGAGCCCGAGGGGCAGAGCTGTGGGTCCAACAGCCACAGTCACACCCTGAGACAGCAGCATGGCACAAACACAGCCCCACTGCTGCTGTCAACACTTCAAAGGGGCAAAATCAGGGGGAAACCACAAGAGCAACAAGAGATCAAAGCCCCTGCACCCACGTGCTGCCTGTTTGGCCCCAGACTCTGGCAGCCCCGGAGCCTTGGGCTGCACAGCCCTGGGCTCCCACGGGCAAAGACTTCATGGGATCCATCCTGGGAGCTGCCTCCCGTGCTGGCACAGACACCCCACAGCAAACCTGCCCAAACCCACCTTGGCAGGGGCTGTGCCAGCTGCGGAGCAGGGCCCCAAACACCAGCACTGCTCCCTGCGTGGCCAGGACCCGCCTGGGGCACCCAGTGGGGACTGTCACCTTCCAGCCACAGTCCTGCAATTACATGGGTGGTCACATCCAGTACTCTTGGCCTGAGATCCCGGAAAAGGCTCCTCAGCTGATGCTACCGGCAGAGCCATTCCAGGGAGTGGAGGTAATTCCACGTTGCACCGAAGTTGTGCAGGACGTGGAGGCGAGCACCGTGCCAGCAGCAGCCGCGTTACATAAGGAAGGCAGAGGCTTCCATGCAGCACAAAGTTGCATCTCGGTGGCTCCGTGGTGGCCCCAGCATCCCTGGGGTCAGCAGGTTCCGCTCAGCCCGGCCGGGATCCCCAGCCCGTGGGCCCACAGTGACCGGGACGCGTGGCAGGGATGTCCCGGGTTCGGCACGGCCGGCGTCGCCTCTGGGAGCGGCACGAGGAGCGGGAGCGCTGGGGTGAGCTGGGGTGCCCACCGGCACTCGTGAGCCGGAGCCGTGGCTGCTGCTGCCTTCACCCCCTCCTCCAGCATGCCACCCCGGCGGTGTCACCAGTCCGACGGTGTCACCTGCACGCTGCTCTCACCCGGTGTGACGGTGTCACCCAGCGCGGCAGCGTCAGCGGGTGTCACCCGTGTGGCTGCATCGCCCGGCGTGGCGGTGGCACTGGTGGCACATCACCCGCCGCGCTGGGGGCACATCACCCACCGTGACGGTGGCATATCACCCTCCGTGACGGTGGCACATCACCCTCCGTGCCGATGGGACATCACCCGCCGTGCCGATGGGACATCACCCGCCGTGCCGGGGGCACATCACCCGCCG
>VXAU01003436.1:478122-520800 GCA_013399695.1 Formicarius rufipectus | reverse complement strand
CGCTCCGCCCCCGCCCCGCGCCCCGCACCGCCCTGCGGGAGGGACGGGCGAGCGGCGCGGCTGCGGCATAGCGCAGGGGGCCCGGCGGTGGGGCGGCTGCGGGCGGCGGGGATGGTCCCCGGGGAGTGCCCGTCCCGGCTGCGGGAACCCCGAGGACGCGGGGACACCGCGGGTGCAGGGGACGCGCAGGGACACGGGCTCCAAGGATTCGGCAGTGGGGGCTGCCGCAGGCGGGCTGCAGAGGATGCTGGCCCCGCGGATGGTGGTCCCAGGGGTCGGAGCGTGCAGGGATGCAGGCGCCCAGGGGACGGGGTAGTGGCTCCAGGGACACAGGTTATTAGGGATGCAGCAGTGGGGATGAGCAGGATGCTGACTCCAGGGATGCAGGGAGTAGTGGCCCCAGGGATGTAGGCACCCAGGGATTCAGAGAGCAGGGAGTACCGGCTCCACAGATTCAGGTCTCTGGGGCTGCAGCCCCAGCGCTGCAGGAATTGCTGGTCCCCGGGGATGAGTGGGTCTGGCGTGCAGAGGACAGGAGCTCCCAGGGAGACAATACCCAGGATGCAAGCAGCTAGGGAATACCTCAGCGAGGGTGTGAGGATGTGCTGTGGCATCTGGGATGCAGGGAGGCTGTTCCTAGGTTGGGGTATCCCCCAGCAACACTGAAGTGCTGATGGAGAAACAGTTTGTTGTAAGCCTTCCTGCTTCCTTTTTACCTTCCCAACCCATTTCCTGTTCACGTAAGCCATTGCTGTCAGATCCGGGGGCCGCAGGGGCCACAGTGCTCCGGCCCTCCCTCCTCCATCCCCCGCATCCCTGGTGAGCTGCTGGGCTGAGCTGCCCGCAGGCAGAACACGCTGCCCTGCCCTCTGATAGTGCCACGTGGAGCTCGGTGGGACACAGCTCCATGCTCCTGGCACAAGGAAGACCATGCCTTGTTTTGCAGGTTTGGCTGTCCTGTGCCCGCACATCCTCCCCTGTCACAGCTCAGGCTGGGCTCTCGAGGTGGGACCAGAGCTGCCCTTCTCAGCCCTTCACGTGTGTGTCTTCTTCCTCTTGCATTGCAGACCTAAACTGCTCCTCGTTTTCTGTCCTGGCACATTTTTGACTCCTGCCTGCTCCTGCTGCCTCCCCACGCTCCCACCAGGAGCTTCCCCGTGCCAATCTGCTGCTGCAGGGCCCTGGCAGCGTTGTGTGTTGCAGGGTGAAAGGAGCAGGAGTTTATTCCATCCGGCAGCTCCTGCTCCGGGCAGAAGTGCATCCTTCTGTCAGCAGCCTCAGACTCTGTGGCTCTGGGCTCTCTCGTTCTGTTTCTCCTCCCTCTGCCTTCTGCTCCTTGTCCTCTCTGCCCCCCTCCAGGCCCTGGTCCACAGATGTGCCACTTGTCTTTTCCCTGCGGGACAAACTGCCCCAGCTTTATTCTGGGGCTCCAAAGGAGCTGGAGAGAGACTTCGGACAAGGGCCTGGAGTGGCAGGACAAGAGGGACTGACTTTAAACTGAGAACAGGTTTAGATCGAATATAAGGAAGAAATTCTTCCCTGTGAGGGTGAGGAGGCCCTGGCACAGGTTGCCCAGAGGAGCTGTGGCTGCCCTGTCTTTGAAAGTGTTCAGGGCCGGGTTGGACGGGGCTTGGAGCAACCTGGTCAAGTGAAAGGTGTCCCTACCTGTGGCAGGGGTGTGGATCTGAATGATCTTTAAAGGTCCTTTCCAACCCAAACCATTCTGTGATTCTGCGATTCCTCAGCACAGGGAGGGCCCCTCTGGGAGCACTGTCCCAGCTCCAGCCTAAACACTCCAGGAAATCCCAGCCCTGGCAGAGCACAGGCGCAGTTTTGGCAGTGGCTGAGGGGAGGACGCTGTGTCTGCCCCAGGAGGACATCTCGGGAAAAGGGAGAAGGAACCACTGGAGCCAGGAGGCTGCCTTCAGACTGGGCTCCTGCCAGGGCATCGCGGGTAGAGCTGTGCCAAGGGCATTCCAGGGCTTTCCCCAGTCCTTCTGGGCTGGGCAGGGATGCTGTGCCCCTCCCAGGCCAGGCAGGGATGCTGTTGCTCCCCTAAACTGGGCAGGGAGGGTGTATCTCCCGCAGACTGGACAGGCATGCAGCGCCTGGAAAGGAGTCGAGGCACCCCTGTAGCTGCCCCCAGAGCTCGGGGGTCCCTCAGCCACGGCGTGGCCACGCTGTGCCCCCTCACTCAGCCCTGTGCAGGGACAGGTGGGCTGTGGCCGAGGCTGCTGCACGCAGACAAAGCTTCATCTGCAGCACAACCCGTGAGGCCAGAGATTGGCTCTGGCTTTACGTCACCGAGGAGGAACGGCAGCAGCAGGGTTGGTTTTTTTTTTTCCTTTCATTTTAATTCCCTTGCAATCTCCGTCCAAAAATAGCCTGAGCTCCCTCCCCCAGGAATGCTCCGCATCAGAGCCTTGGCTCTCTCGCCCCCTGTGCATTAGCCTGGCAGCTGCTAAGCAAAGCCATTATCGATATCACAGCACAACCTTGTTTCAAAGCACATTTGGAGAGGGCAGGGTTGTTGCATTGTTTTGGGCAGGGACGTGCAGCAATGAATGGGGGGCCCCAGGTTTCCTCAGCTGGGCGGTGGATGCCCTGGCAAAGGCCATTAACTTGGGCACTGGGTGGGCTGAGCATCCCCCTCCCTCCCTGCTGCCAGGCACATCTGGAACTCTGCAGGCATCAGGAAGCGCTGTTCCAGCTGAGGTGCCCCCGTGGCCCTGCTCCTTGGGGAGGTGACAGCCACCCTCCTGCCACCATGCTCCCAAGCAGGACCCTGCCCTGCCCACACCTGGTACTGGAGGGAAACCTCCTGGAGCCTTGTCTCTGCACCCACCAGAGTAGCTCAGCCTCTTCCAGGGAGCAGCAGGGGGATTTTTCCAACCCAGCCCCGGGATCTCCCCTGAGCTGTGCCCACCTGCTCTGCACTGCAGTGGCAAAGGATGCAGCCAGTGCAGAGCTGTATGGGGGCGGGCAAAGCAACCCCCACTGTCCCACCATGTTCTCCCTGTGGTGTTGGAGAGCTGCTCCAGCCATAGGATCTGCCAGGGGACAGCCAGAGGCTGTTGGGCAGCTGATGGGTGAGCAGGACACCTGAAGGATGGGTCCCCACAGACACCCTGCCAGAGGGACTGGACTAACAGGGTTCCCCCACCCAAACCTTCTGCATGTCCTTTGTAACATGGGCATGGGTCTCCAGAGGGGTCCCAAGTGCCTCAGGGCAGGATCCAGACCGCCACCCACCTTGTGAGGCATCCCTGGGCTGGGCTGGCACAGGACAGGGCAATACTGAGTTCAGTGGTTGCAGAGGGAGCCAGTGTTGGCTCCAGCAGAGTGACCCACTGAGGGGACATGGCACTGTCTCCCAGAAGGGCTCAGGTGCCTCCATCCCACAGGAGCAGAAGGCACTGTGGGGCTGCAGCAGGCCAGGATCTGGCACTCAGAGCCAACCATCCCACAGCAGGGCATGCAGCGTGCCTGGCCCTCACCCTCCCCTGCACTGCTGCAGCCTGTGGCCTGAGCCTCTGCAAACTGATTTCAGACATTTAAAAATACAGAACAATTGGTATTGAGGTTATGCTGAACGCTAGAGCTTCCCACGGAACTACTTTATCATGTTCAAAAATATTTAATCCCAGCAATTTTCACATTGTTCTTATAAAAACAGACATATATGAAGGGAAATGAAATGCCTTGTACATTTTTGGCACATTTTTTCTCTCTTTTTTTCTCTTTTTTTTTTTTTTTAACCTTTACAAATTACAGACACACATTCGTTGTTTTTAAAGGAAAAACCCTAAATCCCAGCTGTACACTGCAGAGCTGCACTACCACCCCGAGCTAACCCAGCCTTCCACGATTGCAATTGTTCTACAAGGACAAAAGAAGGACACCAGCAGCCAAGGACACAGCAGTGGCTTAACTGCCCTTCACTGCCCTTCCCAGGGACTGTGGCTCGGGGGGCACGGGGATGAGGTGCCCCTCTGGGGTCCGTGGCCTTGCCAGTGTCTGGCTCTGGCAGGGGTGATGGAGAAGCACAGGGGATGGCAAGGGTGGAACTGGGGTTCAGGAGCAGCTCTGAGAAGCTGATTTCTACCTGTTCTGCTCCCTGCAGGGTGGTCTCCCATGCCAGAGCCCCCGCACATCCCATCTGCCTTCCTTCCCCGATAAACCTCCACCTCCATCCCCTGCCCCTCTCCACATCCTGCCGGGCTGTGAGACCTGGCCAAGCTGATCTGGGAGGTGCTGCTCCAGCTCTGCACGCTGGGTCTGCTGCAGACCCTCCTGCAGCAGCAGGAGCGGTGACAGGGAGCTCAGCCTGCCCTGCTTACCCTGAGATGCTGCCGGGGCACAAGGGGTGACCTCAGGTGGTTACCGGGTTGGGGTGTTCCTGGCAGGGTGACTGGAGGTGCTGCTGGAGAGGAACAGCTGGTGTGAGCAGAGAGGCACCAGCTGTGGAGCTCTGCTCGCTGCAGGGCGGCTTCCAGGACTGCCCAGTTCCACTGGGCTGGCAGCTGGGGGGTCACTGCTTGGTGCTTCCCCGCAGAGCATCACCCCAAGAGTCCTGGCTCACTGCCTCTCCACACCCAACGCAGAGTGAGACAAGAAAGCAGCGTGTGCCTCCTGCGTGCCAGGCTGTCCCAGCTCCCTGGATGGCGCTTTCCTGCGCCCCCGGCAAGGATGGTCCCTGCACTGGTTCCACTTGAGCCCCCCCGGGTGAGAGTCCTACTTGGAGAGCCAGGAGCTGCAGGATGGGACCCTGCAGGGGACCCTGTGCTACCTCAGCTCCCAGCAATCAACCGCAGGCTCTTGCAATGGAGACATCTTTAATTTTGAACAACACCAGAACCGCAAAAATTCCCCTGCGTGTGTGGGCAGTGCCAGGAGACACTCTGCCATGGAGGGGGACACAGCAGATGACCCCACACCCCCTGGCCTCACCAGGACCCAGCTCTGCCCCGGCTCCCGCTGCTGCCTGTGCCCAGGGCGTGGCAGCACACCTATCGCAGCTTAAATAGAATAAATACAGTGAAGAAAACAGTAAAATCTTCAATAAAGAGGCAAAAGGAAAGACAACAGCAGGTCCGGGGGTCCAACCAAACTCCACGTGGTCTCTGGATTAGTTACTGAGGAAGTTCTATGAGAGCACATTAAGTTCGCAGCCGGAGACTCTCTTACCACTGTCCTATATCGAAACCTCGTATTCTCGTGTTTCCTGGAAGGAAGACAAAACCAGTTGAGGGCAGCAGCTGCACTTCAGGATCATCTCCCCATTCCCAGGCAGCAAGAGAGAGAGATCCTGGGTGTTTTGTTACCAGGGGTGTGGTGGCCTCTCAGCCAGAACCCTGCATCCCCTGTGCCTCTCACCTGGCTCCTGGTGAGTGACCGACGCAGACAGACTCCTGCCCACTCAGTGCAGCTGGACTCATCCCATGGTGGCCCACCCAGCCAAACCCCTCAGGAGAGTCCCCAGGGAGGATGGGTGCAGAAGGACTCACCCCTGTCTCATAAATTGGGTTGTCGAACTCTGTTTCTACCGTGATCTGGCTGTAGGGGTGGGAGTACATGAGGGGCAGGCGGAGGCTGGAGTAGTACCGACACCTGTGGGAGATGCTGGAGTCACTGGGCTGCACAAACCGACCCCAGAACAGGCCATGACCAGCCCCATCTCCCAGTTCCCCCATCCCAGATCCCCACCAGCATCCCAGGGACCCCAGAGCACTCCCCAGGGCCATGGTCAGGGTGTGTAGCTGGCAAGGGCACAGCAATGCTGAGCCAGCCCTGGCCATGTCCCCCTTGCTCTGTGGTGGTCCCCAGCCCACCTGCATCCCCACCTTGTGAGATAGATGTACGCTCCTCCCAGCAGCAGGGAGATGATCAGCACTGGGATGAATATGGCCAAGGCCATATTTCCTCCCTCGAGCGATGTCTCTGCAGCAGCTTCTGCTACTGAAAGGACAAGATCTATTATGTTGGCATTTTCAGGCACCGTGTGATCCCCTCTCTGCCTCTCCCCCTCCTCCTGGGCTCCACCAGGCTGTGGCTGAGGGCCTTGCACATCCAGCAAACACACATCACTCACCTTCCAGAGCATGTTCAAAACTGTCTTGGTTCACTGGAAGAGAAATTGAGAGTTACTGGTTTGTAACTGGGTTTGACTGGGCACTGGCAGTGGTTGGCTGCTGGGAAGCCCAGACCCAGTGTGTCCTGCCCCATTTGGTCCCCAACCACACTGCAAACTCCCAGTTTTTAACAAGCTCTTGATGTCTGTAACACATGACCAGGACTGAGCAGGCTGGATTGAGCAGAGATCACTCAGCCCAAAGCCAGAGAAGCTGCAGGTTTCAGCTGAGTTCTGTTCCCAGCCAGAGACCTGCCAGGTCTGCAGCCAGACCAAGGTCCCTGGGCTGTCCCAGGCTGGGGACAGAGGCATGGGCTGTCCCCATGTCCCCCGGCCTCCCGCTGTGTTACCTTTGCAGATGGGCAGGGGTCCACTCCAGTGGGACGGCTGGCCCAGGATGCATTTGATGGTCACCTCCCCCATGAGTTCAAAGCCCTCATAGCACATGAAGGTCAGGGACTCTCCTGGCAGGTAGAGGCGCTTATAAAGAATTTGGTACCCGTTTTCTGGCAGTCCTGGATTATCACAGGCCAGTGACTCCTCAGCTGAAAGGGAAAGAAACATATCTGGGATGAGATCAGGGCTTGAGCTGCTGAGGGAGAAAAGGAGCCTGGGGGGCAGTGGGGGAGCACCCGAGGTCTCACCCCATCCTGCTCCCAGGTAGCTCAAAGCTCGGCACCACCATTGGTGCTGGGAAAGGTCCTGGCCACAGCAAAGGGGACCCCCAGAGGGGAGCTGAACCACGGGAGAGCAGGAGAGACCACCCAAACTTACAGACACAGTGTGGGAGCCGCGAGGTCCAGATGGGCGTCCCAGTCTCGCGGCTGTAGCAGGTGAGCAGGGAGCTGCCCTCCAGCACGAAGCCAGGGTTACAGGTGTACTGGATGGTGGTGCCCACCAGCAGCACTGGGTCAGAGATGAGACGGGTCGAGTGCTCCACCTCCCCTGGGTCCGTGCAGTACATAACTGGGCAGAAGAGGAGGACTGAGCACGGAGCCCCCTCGGAGCAGGGAGCCCCGAGCAGGACCAGCACCATCACAGGGGTGTGGGATGAGGACGGCAGCGCCTTGCTGGGGTGCTTACTCTTTTCACAGAAGGGGGGGTCGCTGCTCCAGCTGAGGTCCCACTGGCAGGTGAGGGTGTCACTTCCCATGATGTCGTAGCCCGGGTCGCACTGGTAGGTGATCTTGGCCCCTCTCACCAGCTCCGTGTGTGACGTGGTCTTCCAGCCGTTCTGGATCTCGGGCAGGTCAGAGCAGGAGTCGTTGCGAGACACCTCTGCAGCCAAGAGGGATTCTGGCTGTCACCCACCGACTGAGACCCCGTGGCACTGCCCTCCTTGCAGCCACCACACCTGGACTCGTGACTCTTCCCAAGTGCCCGTCCCTCCCCAGAGCTCTCCAGCCCCACAAAAGGCACAGCCACAGCCACTCTGCAAGTGGTGTCCCCTGGGCAAAGGAAAGGGGAAGCAGTGGGTGACAGTGGCTCTTTGAAGCCTCTCCAGCCCTGACCCTACCAGCAGGAAAAGGGCTCAGATTGGGCCGCCAGTACCTGTGCTGGGGTCAGGAGAACCTGGGGAAACCAGGCTCAGCTCTGGCTGCAGGTGCAGGACCAGTGCAGGTACCATGGTCATGGTACAGTTGGTTTGCTCAGGTGAGGGGTCTGTGCTCTGCTTTTCCCACGCTGGTTTGTTCAGGTCAGGGGTCTGTGCCCTGCTCCTCTGGTTGTGCCCTGCCCTCCCCAACCCCGTGCCCACAGCTGAGCCTGTCCCCCTGTGCTGCAGAGCCCCAAAGAGAGACTTGCAGCCTCACAGGTGCTTTTTGTTGTAGCCAAGTCTGTCAGCAGTGGAAGGAAAACACGTGTGGAAGGAGTCTGGCAGGGCAAGATCAGTGGGGCCACAGGCAGCCATGGGGAAGGAGTGCCCTCCCCAGTACTTGTCCCCTGTGTGGGCACCTACTACCCCATTCTGGCAGGCAGGGCTGCCCCAAAGAGCAGTGGAACTGACATCTCCAGGTACAGGCTGAGCCACTCTGCAGCAAGGAGTTGGAAACACCCATCTCAGAAGCCCACACAGGCACTGGCCCCAGTGATCTCCTTTGCCATCAGCACATGCCTTGACGGGGTATGTGGAGATCCTGCATCCCCATTTCCAGTAATTTCTTTCCCTCTGGGCAGGACCAAGGCTAACAGAGACCAAAAATGGCACTGCCTTGTTGCCAACCTGGAGAAAGGAGCCACATGGGAACACTGCAGAACTGGCTGACCCAGTGACCTGCAGCTGGGCTTGGGGTTCTGCAGGTGGGCTGTGGAATGCTGGTGTCACAGCCTTCCCTCCCACTTCCACACTCGGCACCTCAACAGCCCGGGCTGTGTCTGTGTGTCACATCCTCACCTTCACAGCAAAGGCAGGGGACACACCAGCCCCCCACTCTCCATACCTATGTAGTTCATGATGAACCCCTGCCCCTTCCCAAAGATGAGCCCGGCAGGGTCTGAGTGGAACTGGATGGTGAGGTCGGGACTTGAGGAGTAGAGTTTCTGGGGGCCACTGCTGCCGACGTACTGCCCCAGGATGCGGGCGGTGAGCTCGTCCCCATCGTAGATGGTGAGGATGTCGCTGTTGGTGATGTTCAGGCTGAGAGGAGAGTTTGGTTAGAGAGCAAGGCTGGGAACCCAGACAAGATGCAATGGTGTGGGGCTCAACGGGCAGCAAAGTGACCACTTGTTCCAGCACTGCAGTGCAGCAAACGTGTCTTGTTGCTCATCCCAGTGCCGTCCCACCCCTGTTCTGTCCCATCCTCATCCCTCAGTCATCCCCATCCATGTCTATTCCCCGTCCCATTCCCATCCTATCCCCACTCTGTACCTGTCCCCATCCCCATCCTGTCCCTATCCCATTCCCCTCCACATCCCTGTCGCCTCTCCAGGCAGCGCTGTGGCACCATCCCATCCCCACGAAGCCCCCGGCTCCCTGCTCCCTTCGGGGGGCGGCTCTGAGTGGGTGGCGGCTGCGGGGGCAGCGCATCCCTGCCCATCGTGGCGGTGCGGGTGCGCCGGTCCCCGCGGCCGGCAGAGCGCAGTGTCTGCCCGCGGACGGCTCAGCCCGGGGATGCGGCTGCCCCGGGGCCGCCGAGGATGGGGGGCTCGCCCTCTCGCCCCGCTGCCAGGCCAAGGGCAGGAGATGGGTGCACATCCCGCGGGTCACAGGGCTCTGCTGCGGGCGGGTTCTGTGGCTGAACGGATCACATCACTGACACCCCCTTCCCTGCTCGCTGTCCTGCCCTGTCCGCATCCCAGCGAGGCTCCTCGGCGCTGGGAGCGCAATTGGCACCAGTAGTGGGAGCACAGCGGGCACCAGCGCTTTGCTGCTGGGTGGCACAGGAGGGACTGGAGCAGACACACCCCATCCTCCTCTTCCGCGGGGCAGGAGAGAGCACTAGGATGATCCCGGCCCCACAGGAGATTTCTGAGCCAATACCTAAACGTTTTATTAGGAATGTTCTTGGAAGGAACACAGCTAATCCCCATGGCAAGCTGACATTTGTAGTAAATCTCTGCTTTCTGTCAAACACGATTTTCTCAGTGACATTTATGTCTGATGATTTCACATCACTTGGCGTCCAGTTCTGCTCAGTCCTAAGCACCCACAGAGCTGGGAGAGGTGAGCTGGGAGCTCCAACCTGGGATTTTTTTGAAAGCTTTAAAATCTTTATGACTCTAAGTCTCTACTTGAAACACAGCCTTCTCTTGAAAACCCAAAATAGCATCAAAGGAGACTCCCCTCTGCAGAGGCAGCATTAGCATGCCAAGGGCTCCCAATCTGACATTGGATCCTGTTCCCCTCCAACCCTGGCATGTTCAGTCCATGCCTGAGCTTGCTGGGTGGCTCCACTCCCTTAGTGCCTGTATTTCACATTTAGCCCAAACATTCAAACATTTCCAGCTCATGGATGCCCTCAGGCTCTCCTCACCCCATATAACCCGACTCCTGATGGTGCTGTGTGTCACCCAGGGGGCAGAGGGCCACGTGCTGCTGTGGCATCACTCCCTGTGTCAGGTTCCAAAGCCATTGGAGGAGCAATAGACTGCTGCAATGGATGGTGCAAAGGTGCTTTGAACTCAGGGAACAGCACTCAGTCCTGCCAAAATTGCCAAGTGCATCACTGGGAATTAGGGAAGCTATTAGAAGGAGAACAGGAACGTGGCATATCTCTTTTTTTCTCTTGGCACAGGTTGCCCAGAGGAGCTGTGGCTGCCCCATCCCTGGAAACGTTCCAGGACAGGTTGGACATGGCTTGGAGCAACCTGGGATAGTAGAAGGTGTCCCTGCCCATGGCTAAGGTCCCTTCCAATCCAAACCACTATGGGATTCAATGATTCCATGATGGTGCAGTTCCCCGGGGCAAGGGAAACAGGATACTGCAGCAAAGTGGGCTGAGCACTGTTGGGGCAGAGGCAGATACTGAGATCCTGGGCTACTCACAGCTGAATGTCCAGGAAGAGCCGCTTCTCCTCACCCACGTGGATCCTCCAGATGCAGTCCTCCCCCTCTGCGTAGGGCTCCGGCCAGTTGGGGGACAGGATGACCCCAGCCACGGCGGTCAGCTCCCCCCCACACGTGGCTGTGGAAGCAAGAGGTGGTGGAGGCTCAGGGGGGTGCCAGGGGTGCTCCCCCACCCTGCCTGGCACTGCCCGCGGCACGGGACCGACCTCGGCACAGCGGCTCCGTGTCGTTCCAGTAGGGGTCCCGCATGTTGATGCACTCGATGACGGCAGGGCCCTGCTCCAGGGAGTGCCCAGGGTCACAGGTGAACTCCACAGTGGTGCCCAGGTTGTAGGTGGGGTCGGAGGTGGTGAAGTTCCCATTCTGGATGTAGGGCTCGTAGCAGTGGCCCCGCTCAAAGGCTGGAAGAGAAGCCCTGTTAGCCACAGGACATGGAGCTTCTCTCTGCTCTGGGAGTTCCCTGGCTGAGCCCTGGGCTCTGCTACAGTCCCCAGCCAGGAACCAACTCCTGCATCCCACCGTGCAGGGACAGCCTCTTCCATGGTGTGATTAACAACAATTTATCTGTCCTGAGCTGTGTTTAATCAACCCCCTCTCCTTTGGTGTATCACCACCAGGGACGTGCTCATGGCACTGCTTGTCACTGAGTTTGCTGAACCATCCAGCCTGGGACTGCTGAGTGTTACTGAGCCTGCTCAGGGGAGTGGGAATCGTCTCCCATTGGAATGACCCTCCAGTGGGATCCACTTAAATGACAACTGGAGCAAAGCCATGTGAGCTGCCAGTGCTGGTCCTGCACCCTGTCCCTGAAGGAGCTGGATCCAAAGGATGGCAGATGGGTAAGTGGGAGTCAGGACAGCCCCATCCCTGCCACTGGCATGTGCTCAGTGCACAGCATGCCACACTATGGGGTCTGAGGAAAAGGGACACATTGGACCATTGCTGGTGACAGTCACTGTGGGCTGTGTGATTCCTGTGACACCAACAGCCTTTCTAGCCCAAGTTTGGAGGGGTCCCATCCAGGACACGACACCCACTGCACAGGAGTCATGTCCCATGGACACTCAGCTCACCAACAAGCCTTCCTGCTGGAGGAAATGCAATTTCACTATTTCTTTCCCTATTTTTTCCTAGACAAACACATTCCCCAAAGCTTCTCCAGCACCTGTGAGCTTCAGGTCACCCCGTGTGCCCACAGGGACAGCAGCACGGGGAAGCACCAGGTCTGCCGGTGCTGGGGGCAGCTGAGACCCTTCCTGCAGCGGTGAGATGTGAGGGTGGATGTGCTGGCTGAGGCCGGGCACTGCCCCCGGGGCACGGCGAGGAGGACACAGCACCTTCGAAGCGGATGTTGAATGCCGTGGCGGCCGCGGGCTCCTCCGCGAGGAAGTCGATCCTTATGGAGGAGCCGTCGCTGATGACGCCCTCAAAGGGCACGCTGTCTGCACGCAGAGAGTCGTAGAGCACAGCAGACTGGTTGGTGTCCCCGCTGTACACCACCATCCTGCGTGGGAGGACACGGCATGTTACGTGAGACAGCAGTCCCTGTGTCCCACCGGCCCCGGGAGGTCTGAGGTGGGGGACCGGGGACCAGCTGAGAACTTCCACGATTTGGTGTGTTTTAGGTCTCTCATGGCAAGGAAGACATTGAGGAGCTGGGGCACGTCCAGAGAAGGGAATGGAGCTGGGGAAGGGTCTGGAGTGTGAGTCTGATGAGGAGCAACTGAGGAAGATGGGGGGCCTCAGCCTGGAGTAAAGGAGGCTCAGGGGGGACTTTCTTGCTCTCTACAACTCCCTTACAAGTAGGTGGAGCCAGGTGGGGATTGGGCTCTGCTCCCAAGGAAAAAGGGACAGGACAGAAGGAGCTTGGCTCTCAGGTTGTGCCAGGAGAGGTTTAGGTTGGATATTGGGGCTAAAAGCCTTGTCCAGTGCTGGCACAGCTGCCCAGTGCAGTGGTGGAGTCACCATCCCTGAAGGGATTTAAAAGAAGCGTGGATGTGGCACTTGGGGACATGGGTTAGTGGTGGCCTTGCCATTGCTGGGGGAGTGGTTGGACTCAAGAGTCTTAGAGAGCTATTCCAATGCAAACAATTCCATGATTCTATGATCCTACACTTGGCAAACAGAAAAGCTCTGCACAGTCCAAAAGGTGCAGGGAAATGGGAGACTTCACCATCACAGACCTCGCAAGCACCAGCAGCCCCCAGGTGGGTCCCGAAGCCTCACCTGTCCTTCTCAGTCAGCAGAAGCTTCTCGAAGTGCAGGTGCAGCTTCTGCCCCGGGGGTGCCCCGATGGCCCACACGCAATACATGCTGCTGGACTGGTTCCCAGTGTAGCTGGGTGACAGGACACGGCCGATGGTGGCATTGTGGACTGTCCCGCCGCAGGGAGCTGCCAGAACAGAGCACAGCCCCGCTGGGATGGGCAGGGCAAAGGGGACAGGGGCCTCTGTACCCCTATGGCCCAGGGATGAGCCCCTCCACTGGCACCTGCCCAGCTCTCCTCAGTCCCTAATGCACAAACCTCTTGTCTGGCTTGGTTTTGCTTTGTTTATACATGTTTATACTCACAAATATACACATATATTCACACGTACACATAAAAGCTGTAATTTCCTTTGCCTTCCTTGCCTAGTGAGGGGACAGATTTTGCTGTCACAGCCAAGCCAACTGCAGTACCTCAGGCTGCCCTGGGTGCAGAGCTGGGCATCACTCTCACCCTCTCTCAGGACCTCATTCAACTCATGGCACAAAGAAAGGGACTGCTTTTTCTCTTTGTGGACCTCAGTTGCCCATAGCCCCGAGGCTGTGCAGCGTACCTGAGCAGATGGGCTCGGGGCTGCTCCAGTGTGGCCGCGACGCGTTGATGCACGTGAGCACCCGGGGGCCCTGCAGCTCATAGCCCAGGTGACAGTGGAAGTGAGCAATGCCACCCGAGTGCAGATCCATCACAGTGACGTCGCCAAAGTCAGGTCTCCGTGGGAAGTTGCAGCTCAGCATAAACACTGGAACAAGCACACACACTTGGAGCTTAGGGCTCATCTGCTCCCAGCCAGCCCACAGGGGAGGGACTGTGGGGACATGCTGGATGTCCCCGCGTGTCACAGACAGACCTGCCTGCCAGGTGCCAACCCCCTCCTCTGCTGCTTCCCCACCTGTTACTGCTCTTTGCCCAGACCCAGTTTCTATTTTAAAAATAATTTGAACTCATTTATTTTTTACAACTCTTTGAGGCAAAAAATAGACTCTCAGTGTGAGTGGTTGTGGGAAGAGCTGCTGCACAGGGACAGAAACGGGGCAAGGCAGGTGTGAAAGGCACAGCCAGTGCTGGGGTCAAGGACATCAGGGCACATTGAACCCTCTGCTCTGGGCACAACACCTTGACCAACCCAGCTGATGCTCTGGGCACGTGGTGGAACAGGAGCCTAGCTAGTCTGTGGGGGCAGAACCCACCACCCTCCCAGCCCTGCAGCCTGGTGGGACTGACCCCCTCCCACCTCTACCCACACCAGAGAGGCACCCACCCTGATAGTGGAGCTGGAAGGTCCCCACCACCTCGTCCTGGAAGGTGCGGAAGTAGACGGAGATGGTGTTGGTGGGGCTGCGGATCACCTGGCCCTCCACCAGCAGGGTCTGGTTGGCCAGGACCACCAGGGCATCGCCGTCCACCCCGCGGATGGAGAGCACCTCCCCGTCTGACAGGTTCACACTCTTCACCTGGGAGGGAGCGGAAACCTGTGAGCTGCGGGGTGAAGGGCAGGTCCCGGCAGGGTCCCAGGAGGGGGGTCACATCCCAGCCCTGGACACACAGCGTCCACAGAGCACTGCACCTGCACAGCCCACCCTCTGCACTGCTCCAAGCACTGGGTCCCACTGCAGACAGGAGCTGCTTGTCCTCGGGTGATGGAGCAGCCTGTGCCCTGCCCGAGGGACCCCCATGACTGCTGACCCCTCCTCCCTCCCTGGGACAGTGGGTGCAGGACGCTAGAGATGCTCTTCCAAGCTGGATGCTCCTGAGCATGAGTTGATCCACATCTTCTCCCAGGAGCCAGGGATTGGGACAGGTAGGGAGAGGCATGAGCATGAGACAGGAGGAAAGTGGAGGGGTACCATGAGGGAGGCCCCAGCTCCACCCACACTGGCCCTGTGAGCAGACCTGCATCTCAAGGCTCCAGAGTGTGGCTGTGGCTTGGGCTCAGAGGTCTCAGCCAGGCTGGGCTGCTGAGCACGGGGCTGCGACCAAACCAGGCACTTGCACAGGGTTTGATGCTCACCATCCACTCCATGCACTGGGAATCCTCCCCAGGATCCCTCACCCCACTGAGCAGGGGGAGCGGATGGGGAGTGACACAGCAAGTGCATCTAATGAGTAGTCCCGAAAGCCTTTAATTATTATTTGGAAATAGCTGAGCAGTAACCTCGCATTTACATTTCACGTCCATTTAGCTTAATAAATGGGCTCATATTTCAGCAGAAAGATGCTCATCAGATCGTTTGTTTCCCTAAGTGTGCGAGCCCAGGGCTCTATATTTAGCACCCAGCCCCTGATTGCGAGCGCTCCGACGATGTTGTGACTGGCGGGATCGGTGGCTGCTGTCACCGCTGTGCCACCTCCCCCCCAGGCACACGAGGTGGGCTGTGCCCGGATCCACGGGCCACTGGCACTGAACAGATGCCCCCACTGCCCTTGGCATCCTCTGCGCTTCTGCCGGGAGAAGGGAGTTTGCCTCGGGAGAAACCAGTCCAATCCCACCAAGTAACTGCCCCCCTGCCCTGAAGGAAAATCCCCGGAGAAGCCTGGTCCCTGCTGTGGGACTGGACTGAGCACCCCCAGGCTGAGTCAGAGCGTGCCTGGCTTCACTCCAGTCCATGTTTTAATCTAGGAGCTGATCTTGCCTTATTTTGCAGCAGCGTGCTGGGTCCTGGCAGGGAAAATAATCATCCAAACCATGGATGCAGTGCAATCCCAGCCTCCAACCTGCCCTGGGTCATTCCTTCTTCTCTAGGTTTTGTCCCAAGAACGTGGCTTCCCAGCACAGTCAGCACACACTGCATCTGGAGGGATGGCTCAGATCTAATTATTAATAAATGGAATGAAGTGTTATCTGGGATGAATTATTTGGAACATGGGATCCAGGAATGCTGAGTGGGCTCCATACAACACTAATGACTTCCCCCAGCTCCCACTGCAGCAGAGTTTTGCTTCCCCAGCTGGGTCTGAATCCCTGCAAAGACGCTTCCAGGATGTTTCTAACACATTTTGTTCTGAAATCCCTCACAGCCAAACCTGCTCCCCAGCTGGGTCCCTCTGGTGATGATGGCATCGTGCAGACTATGCAGAGCCAAGCCACTCCAGGAAATTGGGAAGGGAAGCATTCGGGAGTGTCACCAGAGCAGCTCTGCCCTGGGAAGGGGACTTAGAGGAGCAGCAGAAGCAGGCGGAGCTCTGTGGAAGGGAAGAAGCGGAGGAGCACTGCTGGGTGCCATGGGACACACACTACACCACTCAGCTGCTCCAACAGCCTCCCCTCCAGTAAACCCAGGCTCAGGGGAGCCCAGAGCTGGGTGTCACTGCAAATGTCACATGCCATTCCCTGTGCCAGCACCAGGCTGGCATCCTCAGAGGAGCCCAGGGTAACCAGCGAGCCCAGACGATGCAGTGGCCTCGCGCCAGGGACCGTCAGCCGCTGCGAGAGGGACCATATGTGTGAGCTCCTGCCAGGGGCTGGGAGGACAAGTTCTGACTTTAATCAAAGCCTGCACTGATGTCAGCTCCTCCAGAGCCTGTTGGGAAGGCAGGAGGGATCCTCGAGTCAGGCTGCCAGCTTCGCTCACCCACTAGAAAACCTCTTTAGGGAAATTCTATTTCCTGCCAAGAAGATTCAGGAATTTTAAAAATAAATATAATTTCACAAAGCATTTTGAGAGCTGGCTGCTCCCAGCTCTCAGGGCTGCCATGGCACAGCCTGGCTGGCACAGGGATAGGCAGGGGCACAGCTCTCCCTGAGACGCTGTGAGGGATGTGGGGGGCTGCTGGCAGGGAGCTGAGCAGGGACCCTGAGCTCTCACACAGACTGGGGCAGCTCCAGCACCCAGCAGGTTTGACAAAACAGCCTTTCCCAGGGTCATTCCTGACATCCAGGCTTTGTGCCCACCCCTCCCCAAAGGCAGATTTCCCCTGCAGTGAGCAATGATCTCACTTCGAAGGGTGTGAGGGGCAGAAGCAGAGGGTCCCTGTAGCCTCCTGAATGGCTCCCAGTATGTGCAGGAGCAACTTCAGGCAAGGCTGGAATGCCACAGGCATTCTTGTCACTACCAGATTCTCCCACAGTCCCTGCATTGAGAGGTCACCCCCCTCCATCCTCTCCTAGGGGCTTTTCTTTGCTCCTGCAGATGCCTTTAATGAGATTCACAGATGTAAGAGACAGCACCTTCCTATCAGGTGCCCTGCCCTGCCTGTGCCACATGCTGAATCCTGGGGGAGACCTTTCCCATGCTCTCCAGGACATCCCTCCAAGTCCAGCTTCCAGCAGGACATGCCGAGACCCGGCACCCCCTGTGACCAGGGTAGGCACCGTCCCAGCTCCACGCAGAGCTCATCCATCCCAGCTCCACGCAGAGCTCATCCATCCCAGCTCCACACAGAGCTCATCCATCCCAGCTCCACACAGAGCTCATCCATCCCAGCTCCACGCAGAGCTCATCCATCCCAGCTCCCCAGGACACCCCACAACACAGCAACACAGTACCTGCTCCAGAGCTTCCAGCCCAGCCTGACTTCTCCCAAACCTGCATCCCTGAGCAGCTCTGGCCTCCAGAGCTCCAAGGTCAACCCACCCATGTGAAGAAAGGAAACACCTTTAAATCACTCCAGAGTCACACCATCCTGACAGGAGAGCTCAGCCCCCTCCTAACCCAACAAAGACCCTCTACCCACCCCCACTACAGGAGCTGTGACTTAAATCCAAACCCTTCCACTGGTACAAGTTACCCACATCACAAGGGGCAGCTGGGGAAGCTGCACCTTGTTATCCAGAACCTGCCTGATGGAATGCACCTCGGAGCCCAGGAACCCCCAGCACTGTGGCCAGGTGGCTCAGGGCACTGCCCAGCTGCAGATGAGGCCACGCTCTGCCAGCACGGACCTGCTGTTGTGAATTAATTTGTCTGAAATGCTCAGAAGCATCAACAAAGGGAAATGCAAAGCTTGGGGGGGTGGAGAGGCTAATTTTATGCTCCATTAAAACCTTGGCTCACAGTAGAGTGGGGTCAGGCGTGGTGTCACCTGATGGGTTGTGGACAGAGGCGAATCTACAGCAGAGCAGTCTGTCTTTAGCACCCTGTGGATCTGGGGAGACATTCACTGCCACGGAAAAGTGTCTGAGGTGCTCAGGCACCCCAGTGCTCACCCTGTGCTGTCACCACTGCTCCACGACAACCTCCCTGCTGGTGCTGGTGACATCAACCCCAGGGGCCACCCCCAGCGTGTACCCACCAGGAGAGGGGGGCAGCCCCCCTGGAACTCCTGCTCCTTCGAATGCATGTTCTTAGATGCACAGATTAAAAGTTAATGGATGTTAATTGGATGCACATGGTGACATGGGGAGAATGCAAGAAGAAAAGATTGAATGCCAGGGCATGGAGAGGCTGGACTTTTTTGACCTGGAGAGTGTTTGAAATGTGTTGAGGCCCCTGCCCTGGTCTCAGCCCTACCAGGCTGAGGGGTGCTGCATTTTGGGGAGAGCTCCTGGAGCACATCAGCCTAGGGAGACCCTTCCACTCTAATGAGAGGGCACGTGGTGAGCACCTGCATCAGCTGGACAAGGGTACCTGGGCTGCCCACCCCACTGCCTGGGGATTTCTGCACCCACCAGGGACACCCACACCCCTCCCAGCAGGCTGGGGAGTGGAGGGGGCAGGGGGCTGGTGTTCTTCTCACCAAAACCAAGTGCCTTTTCAGCAAATTGCCTGCCAGTGCCTCGTTGTTAAATTAGTCTTGTGACATTTAAACAGTCTGATCATCACTGACATTCAGGATGTACCAGCTCCCTCGTACAGTTTGTTTATTATGAGGCCAAAGAAAATCTGCCTTTTGCCCTGGGAAGGGTTATTTTATAGCAAGTGCAGGTGCCCAGGGCACTGGTGCCCAAGGCTGTGGGTGCCTTGCACCATCTGCTGCTGTGAACAGGGGTCCAGCTGTGGGGGTCCCCCCCATGCCACCCTCACCTGGAGCTCGACGCCGTAGCCCGTGTAGACAGTGATGTTGTAGGTGCACTGCAGGTACCCGAGCAGGGGCAGAGGGGGGTAGTCGGTGGAGTCGATGTAGCCCTCAGGGTCATGGAAGCTCATGCTGCAGAGGACTGGGGGAACACAGCAGCAATCACACCGAGGCAGCTGGCAGCTCTCTCTCGCACCCCAAAACCCAGCACCCAGCTCCAGCTCCATCAGCTGACCCCACTGAATCATAGAGTCATAGAATGGTTTGAGTTGGAAGGAACCTTAAAGATCATCTAGTCCCACCCTCTACCATGGGTAGGGACCCCTTCCACTAGACCATGTTTCTCCAAGTCCCATCCAAGCTGGAACACTTCCATGGATGGGGCAGCCAGAGCTTCTCTGGGCAACCTGTGCCAGGGACTCACCACCCTCACAGCCAAGAATTCCTTTCCAATATCCCATCAAATCCTTTCCTTTGCCAGTGGGAAGCCATTCCCCCTTGCCCTCTCCCTCCAGGCCCTTCTCCAAAGTCCCTCTCCAGTTCTCTTGGAGCCTTTTTAGGCACTGGAAGGGATCTAAGTTCTCCCTGGAGCCTTTTCTTCTCCAGGTTGAACACCCCCAACTCTCCCAGCCTTTTCCTACCCTCTGAGATTTTAGGCAGACCCACAAACCCAGGTGGTGTTCTGGATTTGAGGGGCTGCCTAAACACAGACCTGCTCCCCATCAGCTGCCCTATCCCCATGCCTGTGCTCTGGCAGGTCAGCTTACCTGGGGTGGGCTCTGTGGTGGTGACAGTGGTGGTGATGATGGTGGACGTGGTGGTTTCTTGGCTCTCCTCTGACACGGAGCCAGGCACGTCTCTCTCAGCGCTGTTTGTTGGGATAACGGAGTCACTGCTGGGAGCCACGGTCGGAACCTCACCGGCATCACCCCTGCTGCCAGGGAAGGGCTGAGGCAGAGCTGGTGGCAGGGTGGATGGGGAGATCTGCAGTGTGGGGCGGCTGGTGGTGGCCTGGGCCCCCCAGGGCACCTCGGGAGGGCTCTGCTCCGTGTCCTCTGCTGACACTCGTGGACCTTGGGCAGTGGTGGGGAGTCCAAAGCGCAGTGGGCTGGTTGGGGAGGCAGTCCCAGGGGGCCCTGCCAGGGTGGGCTTGAGCCTCGGATGCTTTCTTCCCATATTTATTTGCTTTAGAGTTGGTGGCTTTTTCTTAACAGGTAAAGTTTGTTTTGCATCGGTGTTGGGGGCTGTGGTGGCTCTTGGCAGGACGTGGCTCTGCACCAGCAGTGTTGTCTCCTCTGCTGCTGGCTCGGCACCATCCTCTGTGGCTGGCAGCAGGTTGAGGGCAGTGGCATGTCCCAGTTCCCCAGGTCCACCATCTGAACCCATGGCATGCCCAAAATCCTCATCTCCACCAGCCAAACCTGTGCCATGCCCAAATTCCACGGCTCCACCAACCGTCTTGTCCACCGGTTCATCCGCAGTGAGAGGGTCTGGGCTGGCAGGGACCAGCGCTGCCCCTGATCCACTGTCTGCAAAAAAACAGGCAAAAGTGGGACTTGGGCAAGTCTGGGCAAGAAATTGTAACTGCTGGCATGAAATCAGTCCCCTGGGAAGCTGTTGCTGGTGGAACATCAGCTGCTCTCCCAAAGTTGTTGGTTCCACCAGCACAACACACGCCTTGACAGAAACCCCTTGGGCAACCATTAGCGTCGGGGAAACCCAACCCCACCTCTGGGATGCACAGGAAAGAGCAAGTGACCAAGTCCACCTGGCACTGCTCTGGCCAGGAGATAATTGCATAAATACAGATTGACCCACCTTGAGTGGGGTGTCAGGACTGTGGTCCATGGGGTGAAGAACGGGGTGATCTTTGTGAGACACTGCAAACTGCTCCGAGAGCCAGAGAGTCGAAAGCTTTCCATGGAAACAGCAGTTGCCAGGGAAGGTGCTTAATGCACAGTACTTAAAGACCATAATTCCAGTCCCCTCAGATCCTCTGGGAGGTTTTGGAGCCCCCAAAATGCAGGATTTCTGCCCTTGTGTGGGTGTGGGGGGGTCTGCAAGCCCCCAGCCCCACTGCTGGCCTGAGGCTGATGAGGCACTTGCTGCCTTTTGCAGCTGCACACAAAGGCATCGACCCACTGCCAAAAGCAGTTTGAGCTGCTGATGTGCCCCCGAGGGCATCCAGGACATGTGTCCTGAACCACAGTGCTGGTTCTCCATGGAACGGGGGGCTGGACAGCAGCCAGGGTTTCTTTCCCAAGCAAACTCTCCAGATCACTCTGGGCATCTCACTGCAGTTAGTATTACAGGTGTTTTAAACAAAAGCACAATGCTTGGCTTAGTTTTAACTTGATTTTTTTGTGTTTCAGTTCTACAAATTAATGTAAGACCAAAATAAGAAGGAAAAAAGGAGCTTTTGGGTGTGGAAACTGAAACACAGAGACACTGCTGGGTGACACTGCTGGGTGACACTGTTGGGTGACACTGCTGGGTGACACTGCTGGGTGACACTGCTGGGTGACACTGCCCACAGCACTGGAGGGATGACACAAAAGCCTGTGCTGTGGGGCTGAGCATCTGCTGAAAACTGACTTTGCTCCACCTTCTGGAAAACCATAGCAGTTTCTGGCAAGAACTGGAGGACCAACAGGGCAAGGCAAAGGCTGGCGAGTTAGCCTGAAGGATGGAGTAATCAGAACTCACTGACAGTCCCTGTGCTGCTCCCACTCCATGGTTTTTGGACACAGTGTCAGTAACTGAGCTGGTCCTTCACCCCTGGAGCAGCCAGGGATGGAGTTGTGCCCACCCCAAGCCACTGTGTCCTGCTGCTGGCCAGCTGAGTCGTGGATCCAGCCATGGGCAAACCTGTTCTGGACCCCGCTGGCTTCCTGTCCTCTCCTACTATGTTTTCCACAAGGTAAAACATTAATTGTTTAATTAGCAAGTGGTTCAGCAAATCCATTAGCCTATTCCCTTAGCACATTAGGAGACATTTCACACACACTGTCTGCAACCACCAACTTGTGTCAGCTCTGAATAATCTGCCCTAGCTCGCTCCTGGTGCCTTGGTGTCCCCACACACGCTGCTGGCAGTGAGATCCAGGAGACTCTGCAACCTCCACTTTGTTCTGGCTGCCTCTGCCTCCCTCTCCATCCTACTTTGGGCTGATTCTGGCCTCTGTGGGCATCCTGATGTGAGCTGGTGTATATCCTGCCATGGGGCAGTGGAGGGGAATCAGTCCCCAGGGCAGTGCAAGTGTCAACTCTCATTCCCTGAGAAGTTTTGCAGGGCTCTCATGGGCTTTTGGCTTCCTCTTCCAGCCAAAGCCTGGGACAGGCAATTGGTGGCTGCTGTTCCATGGCTCAACCTATTGGTTTTAGTGCTCTTCAAGCAAAAGGGTTTCCCCATGCTGGGAGAAGATGGGGCTCTCAGGCAGGGAGGTGGCAGGATGGTCCTGGAAGGTGAGGAGAGGGACCTCACTGGCTGGCAGGACACGGTGGAATGTGGTGGGAAACTGGGTCACAGGGGGACAGTCAGAGTGTTCCTGCAGGATCCCAAATCCGGGGTGTTCCCAGAAACATCAAACCACCATACCCAGGTTATTTGTCATGTGAACCCTAATTCTTAGTGAATTTTGCCATTAAACCATATTTTATGCTTTTGGAAAGTTGACTAATTCCTTATTAGATCCTTTGCCAGGATGCATTTACCCAATTCTGCCCTTAACAAAGCATGAAATAAAACACTCTGTAAAGTGACTCCTTAATGAGATACTGAACATGCTTCAGTTTGCAAAGGGCAAATGTGTCATTCCAGGGATGTGGGGAAGGCGGAATGAAGCCAGGCTGGAGCAGGGAGAGGGAGACAGAGTCTCTGGCATCAAGGATTAATATAAGCTTATTCCACATTACCAGAAAGAGAAGTGATTAATGATCAACAGCAGACTACATCACCACCCCCAAACCCGAGCTGTGCACCATCATGTCCCCAGGCTGCCAGACCTGTTCCTTCCCCAACTACCTTGGAGCTGCCCCACAGCCCCCCTGGCCTCAGCACAGCCCCCTGTCTGCTCACTTCTGCCTGGAGCCCATCTCGGGAGGCAGAATTGAGTATCCACATCCTTAAGAAAGGATTGCAGTGGGTTTCCATATTTGATATTGACCAGAGTGGACTTTGGAAATTCTACTAATGCCAATCTGAAGGCACACATCAGTTCTTCCACCTCCAAGACCCACAGGATGATCATGGTGAGAGATGACCTGGCTCCATGGGACACTGGGCTGGGGCAGGCAGAGCAGAACTCTCCCTGGCTGCTGAAATCCATCCTGTGCTGCACAAGTGATCAATCCAGAGACACTGATCTGGTGGAAGGAAAATGATCACGTTTGACCTTGATCTAATCTGCTAAACCCGCTCTGGAGGAAATAAAGGCTATTGAGATGAACAGGAGGCTTATCTTGTATCTTGATCAGGAGCTATCTGCAGGTGGTTCAGGACTGAAAAGGCTTCTCCATATCCATGGAAGTCTCAGTGGTGGCCCTGCAGCCCCTGCTCCCCCAGGCATGACACCCATGGCTCTGTGCCCTGCACAGCAGCGCAAGCACGGCTGGCTGCTCCTGCAGGATGGGACAGACACATCCAGGACACTCTGGAGCACGGGTGACCTTAATGCAAAATGACAGCTTATCTTCAGGTCTATTCTGGGATCTGCCTGGATACCAGCATGTAAACACCGTGGAAGGAAGCTCAGCTCCAGGGAGGATGTCTCCAACCAGCCGCACTCCCCCGCGGTTTATACTTAGCCATGTTGGAAGTGCTGGCTCCTTGGTGGGATGTGGGTGCCGAGTGCTGTGGAAGCTGCCAGAATGACACAGTCATGTCCCAGGGCTGGGGTGATGGCACAGGGCTCTGGAGAGGCAGCAGGACAGGAGGGATGGCAGGGAAAGGGCTCCCAGAGTGTCTCCTTTCACCCAGACCCAACACTGGCCCACGGGCTTGCAGGGCACCAACCACCTGTGAGAGCCCCAGAGTTTCATGCCCATGCAAGAGGGTCCTCAGGATCCCTGCAGCCCCAGCCAGGGGAGGCAGGACTGTGTCCAGCGGGCAGCTGTGGCAGAGATGTGTGTGCTGAGGATGGAGAGCACCGAGCAAACCTGATTGCTGAGATACCTCAGCCAAAGGGGCTTAGAGGAATCAGGGAGCTGCAAGTGCCTGATAAAAGGATGCTGGAATAATCACGAAGGCCTCATTTTGCCACTGTGCTCCTGAAAGAGCTAAACCACAAGGAGCTGTATTGAGGGCTCCCATTACTAATGTTGATGGTATCACTGCCATACCACGAGCACACACTCTGTGGCTGCTGCTGGGGATGGCAGTGGGATTGCTCAAGCTCAGGACTCACTGTCCAGGAGGGTTAAGGTTCTGATTATAACAGAAATGGATAAAGCTTATCCAGACACTATTAATGGTGGTGTTCAGCCCAGTGCTCTGCCTGTGTGATGGGCTCAGGTGGATTGATGGGTGCTGGGCCCGGCTAATCCTGCCTGGAGCTGCTGCTGGTGTCTCCTGTGAGCTCTCATGGAGAACTGGGATTGATCCTGCACCCCCCAGCACCCCATCCAGGACTGATCCCTCACCCTCCAGCACCCCAGCCTCTGCATGCAGGCTGGAGCCCCAGAATTCCCAACTCCCACCCCGTTGATAAAGGAGGTACTGCTGTCAGGGGTGTGAGTTCACAGAGGGTTGATTCAGACCTTGGACAGAAGAGGGCTGCTGAGGCCAGTCCCTGGTGTAACCCAGAGTCAGTCGGGTCTGCTGGGTGCGAAGGGGCAGCAGCACCTTGGACACCTCCTGCTCTCCTGCTTATTCCCGTGCTGAACTTCAGCACGTGCAGCACAGATTTCACCCTCAGTGAGGAAAACAGAGGGTTTGGGTGGGAAGCGAGGGTCTCAGAAAAAGCAGGCTGTGTCCATCAAAACACTCGACTGTGATGGACTGGAAACGTTCTGGTTCAGTTTCAGATTTTAAAAGATTTTTGCCTTGAATCTTGAAGAGTAGAAAAACCTTAGCGGAAGCAATCTTTAATTTTCCAAATGTCCCCACAGCCGGATGCAGTCTCGCTGGCCACCCGCCTCCAAGTAGAAGCGAATCCCACGATTTCCTGCAGTTACAGTTTCAGCAAATTAAGTTATTCCAATGGCAAACCCAGAAGTTTTCCTCAAGAGCATCCTGCCGGTTAACCCTGTAAGCAAATAAAGCCGTAGCAATGCTATCCGGGTGAGTCATCCCCGTGGGAGCGCCGGGAAGCGCAGTCAGAGCAGGGTCTGCCCGCGGCACCGCCAGTTTCCGAGCCGCTCTCCTCGCAAAGCAAACTCTGTGCCCCCGGCGAGGCAGGAGCGGGAGGGCTGTGGGTGCATTTCGGGCAGGTGTTTCCCTTGCAGTCAGAGGAAATAGAAAGTGATTCTCGGATGCGGCACAAGGACGCAGGAGTGGTGCCTGCCCCTGGGTTCTGCCTGGCAGGGATGATGCCGCGACCCCCAGGAGTCCAGTGCTTGGTCCTGCACACCAGGAAAACATGGACTATCCCACGGAGCAACCAAGGGAACATAATTAGGAGGAAGAAGAAAGATGCCCAGCCTTTGCTGGAGAGGAGACTGCAGCAGAGGACAAGAAACTTCGGGAATGATTTGCCTCCCATTCCAGGGAGCACCTGGGTGTCATTTCCACACTGTCCCCGTGTGCCACATCCTCTGCAGTGCAGGTGAACCAGCACCTTTCCCTGGTGATTTGATCCTGCTCTGGGCTCAGGCTTGGATGTGGCTGAGCACTGGGATTCCTGGGGCAGGATGGGGTCAGGATGCATTTCTTTCCATTCCTATGAATTTCCCAATGCCACAGAGACTCCAGTGGCCCTGGGGAGTTTCCAATCCACTTTAAAATGCTGTTAAATTGCCCATGTGCAGAGGTTTATTTATGCTCATAGGACTATGGTCTGAATATTTCATTTTAAAATTTACATCTGTGTCACTCGAGATGTTCAAATAAGGTTGCCATGGAAACCCCTCATTACTGGGTGAGGATGCTGGCAGTGGTGCCCAGCCTGAGGAGCCGTGGCCGGGAAGGACCAGGCTCTCCTCCCTGCTGCCCACTCGGCTGCAGCTCCCACACCCAGCAGCAAATCTGCCTCTGTCAGGAAAGACAGAGAGGAGATGAGAGAATCATGGAACCACTGAATCCTGGAATGGTTTGAGTTGGAAGGGACCTTAAACATCATCTCATCTGTCCCCCTGCCATGGTCAGGAACACCTTCCACTAGACCAGGTTGCTCCAAGCCCCATCCAACCTGACTTGAGCACTTTCAGGGTGAAAAAGAGGCAGTTCACCAGTGCCTGCTGCTCATGGGGAGAGGTTCAGGGACCAGCAGTGGGCATGGAACTGGGACATGGTCCTAGAGAACAGCAGACACCCATGCCCATGCTTGGTCTCAGTGCTGAACTGAGTCAGATGGAAATGCCTCCTGGATTGGCCACAGGGGAGTGAGTTCCTGGTCCCAGGTGGGAGCAGGGAATTCAGCAGGGACTGCTGCAGGTGGTGGGCAATATTTCAACAACAAAACACTCCTGAAAACTTGTTTTAGTGGCAAATCGATCCTATTGGTGCCTGAGTGGTGAATCCACGCTGCTTATGCCTGGCTGACTCTGTTCAGGAGCAAGGGCACCAGCAGGAATACGGGAATTAAATTGGCAATCCTCTCCCCTCCACGTGTTCCAGAGAAGCTCGTAACTGCTCTAACGATCCGCAGCAGCCTGACAGATACTGGGAAATTACACACTTCCCTGAGCTACGAGGAAAATGGATTTTCCTCCCCAGTGCTGCTTCATGGAGCTGGAATCGATGAGACTTTGACTCTTGGGCATTTGTTTGGGCCACACCAGCTCCATGGAGGCACCTGTGGCTTTGGCGGGCCCCGCTCATGGTCCCCTTGCTCTTCAGCCTGCCTGTGCCCACGATGTCCCACCCCTGGCACGCCTCACCTCTGCATCACACCCAGCATGGAGCAGCCCTGGCTGAGCCCCAACTCACCAGAGATGAACTCAGCTCATGCTCAGAACTGCCCAGCTCCTTCCTGAAGGGTTGCAGGAGGAGAAGCAGCAGCAGCTAATGAGGAAGAGGAATTAAAGAAGCTCATCCAATTACAGAGGAATCAAGAGATGTGCAGTGTGGAAGTGATATGACCCATTGTGTGCTGACTGTTCCTGGCTGTATCCCTCTGCTTACCCAGCCAACAGAGGAAGAATGATCCTGATATTCCAGGAGTGATACGTGGACTGGTGGGACCAGGGATCAGAGTGGTAAAGCCATTATGGAGAGCAGAACTGTCATGCAGGAGTTGGTTTAAGTTTATCACAGATTTGTACAGTATCAAGTGTAAGAAAGGCATGTCTGTGTCTTGTCACAGGCAGACAGACCTGGCTGAAAGGCATTAACCCAATGGGTTCAAGGAGGAATTAATTGTCTTGGAAGCTGAGCCTTGCTGGGTGCAAATAGGAGGTTTCCCATTGAGATTTCTAGTCTTCCCGGTAAATTCTCAGTGCTACAATTCCACCTTGGCCAGGTGCACCCTCAGGATTACCACTGCCAGCACCAGACATGGACACCCCAGGACAGGGGGAACTGCTGTGGCCCTGCTCTCCCCATCCTTTGCTGCTGTGTCCCCATGGGTGTCCCCACTCTGGAGGGGTTAGTCAGAGGGATCACAGAGTGCCTGAATGGTTTGGATTGGAAGGGACCTTAAAAATCAACCACTACTGCCCCCTGCCATGGGCAGGAACACCTTTCACTAGACCATGTTGTCCCAAGCCCTGTCCAACCTGGCCTTGAGCAATTTCAGGGATGAGGAATCCACAGGGATGAAAGAACAGAGGCAGATCCATCCTATGACTCTCCCAGGCTCCTCAGCTGGGATGTTTGCTCCTCAAGGCCCTCCTGGAGAGAGGAAATTGAGTATTTTGGCCACTTTTCAGGGTAAAATGTGAAGAGGAGGAAGAGAAGCTCCTTCTTTCTCCACCAATCATCCAGCCGAACTGTCTACATCAGGGCATAAAATTAAATGGGTTCCTAAAGAGAGAGTATATTTAGCTACAAAACCACGTTCTAGTCAGCTCTCTGCAGCTGAAATAATTAATCTCCCATCACTGTTAAGATGTAGCGGAGCATTTCTGGAGAAGCGAGTGCTGGGATTAACTCTTTGGGAGCAGGTCAGCCCTGAGAAACCAGATCATGCTCCACTCGTGCTGTGACACCACAGGGACTCCTGGGGGCTCCTGGGGACTCCTGGGGGTTCTTGCCCATCTGGGATCTGCCCAGCCATGTCCCTGCCATGCCAGTGCCTCATGGTGCCAGTGCCCCATGAGCCAGGGTGTTGGCAGGGGTGCTCTGCCCTGGCACTGCCTCTTGGGTGATGGAGGGGACCCAGAAGTGATTCAGGAGCCCTGGCAAGCATGCCAGAGCACTGGCAGGGATGCAGCCCCGGTGTCAGCAGCTCTGCACTGGGCAGGACATTGCTCAAAGGCAGTGAGCTGGGAGCCCTCTGTGCCTTCAGCCCTGACCACAGCACTGTGGCAGTTCCTGCCACCGGGGATCCCCTGAGCAGGCTGGGGAGGTCAGAGTGCCACAGCCAGGGAGCCTGTGCTCCTGAGAGCTGTTTTTCCTGACACCCTGATGTCCCCAGATTCCAAGGAGCATCCCTGGCCGTGCCAGCCAGTGGCTCTGTGGGACCCTGGGGACCACGCTCACATCCCTGCCCACTGTGCCTTGGCCAAGCGCATGCCAGGCCAGGGGAACAGCCCCGGCACCCCACTGAACACCCCAGTATGGCATGGATTCTCATCCCGTGGGTTTATCCAAACTCCCTGCCCCTGGAGACGCTGGAAAGCAGTTACTGGATACACAGCTCTAAAGCGTTCAGAGAGACAAAGTTTAGTCTCATTACAATCACTGTTTCTCTGCCTGGCTATAAATCATTCATGGACTCCCTCCCAGGCAGTCACATCCATGGAATATCTGACTATTCAAAGCCTCCTCTGTTGTTGTACCTGTCTGCAGTGTGTTCAGGTTTGGTTTGATTTGCCTTCCACTCCAGAACTGGAGATGGGAGCTGTCACCGTGCCACTGGAGATGCAGGTGACCAGCACAGCAGCCCGAGGGTTCGGCTCCTGCCCGAGCTCCCGGCACCGACGGGGAGGGCTGAGCTGCCTCTGCTCAGTCTGTCGGCAGCTCGATGTATTTCTCTCACAGGATGTAACAGGAATCACAGCGTGGCTCCAGTCCAGGCTCCTGAGAGAGCTGCAAACACTGGCAGCATCTCGGAGGGCATCACTGCCTCTCCTGGCACAGCAGGCAGGACACAGTTGGCACTGCTCCTGCCCCTGCCTGCTCTCCTCTGGGGGTTTTTGCAAGGGTGTCCCAAAAGATTGCTTTTGGAGTACCCCAAAAGTTGCCCTGGGGCATCTCAAGGCGGGATTCGAAGCCCATCAAGCCCTGGCCTCCTCTCTGAGGTGCAGAGGTGCCTCAGGGCAATGAGGGTGCCCAGGTGACATCTGGCACAATTGACATCTGGCACAGGGCACGTGGTGCTTTTTGCTCTGCCCATGGACTCATCTGGGCTGTTCCCGACACATGGATGCAGCACCCAGGATCCCATCATGCCCATGGGATAGGTGCCTAAGCTGGAGCTGCTCAGGGTGAGAGTCTGGGGACAGAGCTGGGGATTCCCAGTTCCCCAGGATGTGCCTCAGTCCCCTGCACTCCCCAAGAACAAAGTGGGATCTCAGCTCTGCCTGTCAGGACAGTGTGTCAGGCCGGGCATCGGGGACAGTGTGTCCTGCCGATGGTCACAGTTTGCATCGTCCCAAGGAGTTTTTCTGGAGGGGAAAATTTCTCCAGGCAATGCCTTTCTTTGCGTTTTCTCCTCATTGAGTTCATGCAGAAACCATGCAGGAACTAGAGCTGCCCGGTGCTGGCTGGTGCCCTTGAAAAGACCCTGTTGCACTGCTCTGCAATGATGCAGCTCTGGTGCCTAATGACTCCTGACAGCTGGTGCACGGGCCTGCTGCTGGCACTCAGGGAGGCTGGGGGAGCAGGGGGTTACTGATGGCTGTGCTTATTACAGTGATCGGGCTCCATCGATTATGGGCACGGGCTGTGCTGGCGAGGCTGGCAGGAACTGGGGCACAGCCCGGCGCTCCCTGATCCTGTTTTGGCACCACAGCCGGCCCCATGTGCCCCAACAGAGCAGGCAGAGCTTGGAACTGCGTGGGATGGCTGAGGGATGGGATGTGCTGGACTCCCAAATGCCGTTTCACAGACTGGAGCAGTGCCAGTAGATGTGATCACAGGACCGTAGAATCGCAGAATGGTTTGGGTTGGGAGGGACCTTAAAGCTCACCCGGTTCCACCCCCTGCCATGGGCAGGCACACATCTCCCTGGCCTTGGCACAGGCTGTCAGCCAGTCGCTCCCTCCATTACTTAGTGTTTTCCTCCTAAAAAAGCAATAACCTGCACTTCATTGCCAGATCCTCATTTTGTCAGGACAATTTGGGGTTTGGCAGCAGAGCGGCTCCCTGTGCCCACGAGCACATCCCTCTGTACAGATCCTTGTGGGAACCACAGACCCCATCATGTCCCTGATGTCCAGCTCTCCATGTCAGGGATGTGCCTCTGCACTGGCTTACTCCTTCAGAAACGAACCCCTCCTCAGGCAAGATTTGCCTGAAATCCTGTTTTTAACTTTTTTTTTTTACATTTTCTCACTAAAAATGGAGTTGTTCTGGGGGCCAGAGCAGCAGTTTAGGGCTGGCACAGGCTTCATCCCCTGCCCTGACCCAGGCCCTGGGACCACCCAGCCCACCATGGGTCCATCCCTGCAGGGTACTGGGCTGCTGCTGCTGCTCCTCAGCCATCACCTCATTTCCAGTGACACTGGTTTTTATATAATTAATTGTCAGCTGTATCAGCCATCAGTGATTTGTGTTTTAAAGATGGCCTGGCAGAACTAATTCCATTGCTGCATGACGTTGTGCTGGATGATGATAACCCATGTACAGCTTCTCCCACGGAGCCTCATGACGAGCTGCTGCACTTTATTTTAATTAATACAGATAGCAAATATATTTTCATTAGCCACCAGGACATCAGGAAAGGAGCACAGTCCTCTTGCATGGCAAGAAGCAGCTTCACTCTTGGGGTTGGGAGCAGTCCCCAGCCCTGCTGGGTCCCGTGCTTGGCTCCAGCAACCTCTTCTTCCCTCCTCATCCATGTGCACCCACACAGCAACAGCTGGGCAGGCACAGGGCACAGAGTTTCCTCCAGCCCGGTATCGGTGGCGTGACCCATCAAATCCTGAAAACCAGTTTTTTCTGGGGATTAAAAGCTGATTCAGCTGTGCTGCTCCATGGCAGCAGCCCCCAGGACTGGGGATGCAGTGTCTGCAGTGTGGGAGCTCTCATCCATAGCTTCTCCCAGGTCCCTCCTCCCTCTCCAGTGCAGGAGAACATGCAATTATAAAGCACGTTCATAATGTCTCAAAATTAGAACAATTAAGCTGGCTCCCTGGTGTTTCTGACAAAAGCAGCCCCTCGTTCCCCAAGGAAGTAACAGCTTTCCTTGACCCCTGCTCTATTATTCTGTTTGATTGATCTTAATTATATCAGAAAGGATAATGATAAGCTTTTGGGGGGTGTAAGTACACTGGGAACAAAGAGGTTGGGCACTTTGTCCAGGACTGCTGGGGTGGGGATGGTTGTGCTCAGCTAATGAGCCTGATGAGGTGCAGGACACCCCATCCTTTGCACCCAGAGCTGCTGCCAGGGCAGCACCAGCACCCAGGAAATCCCTGCATTCCCTAAAATGGAGAAGCAGAAGGCTAAAAGCATGTCATAAACAAGCAGAGAGGACTTGGCCCTCCAGCTGGAGCATGGCCAGCAGCAGGAGCTGTGTCTCTGCCCTTCCCACTCTCTATAGGTAACTCCCCACCTGCGTCAGGGCACCTGCTCTCTGTGGGGATGTGTCACCTTCCTGTGTGCCCATGGGGGTTTGCTGCTGACAAGGGGCATGGAAACACATCTCCCCTGTAAGAGACTGGGCAATATTACCTTCCTCTACCCCCCAAAATTCCTTAAACAGAAAAACCAGAAATCCTACACATTCAAGTGACAGCTTCGTTGTTCATTAATCACAGATGGGGTGAGTCAAACAAGAAAGTCCTTAAATGCCAGGCCTGGAGGTTCACTTCTGCCTCCAGCTCTGCCTCAGGATGGGTGTGTTGGCGAGGACCTGGACCCGCTGCAGAGCATCACACTTCCTAGTGTAGTGGGAAGCTCTTGGGTTTCCCAACTCTTCTACTCCCATCAAAGCGGCTTTGGCACCATGTGATGCCAGCAGTACCATGCTGGGCAGTGCCACTCTGGCTCAGGGAGTTGCATCACTCCAGAGAGCTTTGATGTCTGAATCAGCCTGTGGAGAGGGACTGTGTCAGATGTTCCCTGTGTATTTGTGTAAAACACGTGTCGTATCATTGGTGTCTGGGCATGTTTCCTGCTGATATCATCTTTGGCACACCCTGGTGAAGAGGAAAAGTGGTGAGAAAGGACCCAACTCTTCTTCCCAGCAGGTAAAGAATCAGCTAATCATAAAAGCCCCTGTGTCACCCGCCTTGAATAAGGGTTTTTTCGTTCCTGCTATTTATGTCCCTACAGGGTAACCATAATTTCTAGTGCCCTTTTGGTAGCAGTGTAGCATGATTAAAAGAGGCACATCTGATACATAAATCTAATTTAAAACATTGCTGTTTTGACATGCAATATTGAAGGCTCAGGGATCAGGCTGAAGAGCCCTGGGCTGCCTCAGTGTGAGGATGGTCCCCCTGGGGAGGAAGGGCAGGACTGTCTGAGCTCAGATCCCACTGCCTGCCCCTTGCAAACTGCTCAGCACCTCCCTGGGCATCTCGCTGAAGTGATGGTCACCTCCTGTGCCAGGTGCCTGGCAGGAATCCCCAGGGTGTGGTGCAGCCTGGAGCAGCAGCTGGAGGTGGGAGGCCACGGTTGGGGCTGTGTGCTCATGATAAACACAACAGCTGATTTCAGGGGAGCAGGAGGAGCAGCACAGGGTTCAACCTAAACTTCAAACATATATTTTCCCTGAGAGAAGGCTCGGGCTTGTAGCTGGGGATGCCTCTGAGGGGCTGAGGAAGGAACTTTCAGAGGTGAATCCCTGTTTCAGAGGTGAGTCTGACTCTGGACTCGTAGCCCTGCCTTTAGGCAGGTTCCTGCCTCTGCCACTCACTCAGGCTTCTTGTTTTGATCAGGGATGCAATGTGGTATGATTTAAGAAAGACTTTGCTCCTGAGGCCCTTTCGAAGCCTGTGGATTGGAAATGTGGGAAAATGCAGCCCTACCCCATGGAAGTGTGATAGGATACCTGAGCCGCTGCAGATGGTGTTTGCTACGAATCAATTCAGTTTGTGCCCTGGGTTGACAATGTGTCTACAAGGACAGGGAGTCACAATCACCCCGTGCCTCATCCTGGAGTCCCTCTGCTCTGCAGCCAGGCTGGGAGGGCTGGGGGTGTTCAGCTTGAGGAGGAGAAGCCTCTGGGGAGAACTTAGAGCCCCTTCCAGTGCCTAAAGGGGCTTCAAGAGAGCTGGAGAGGGACCTGGGACAAGGGATGGAGGGACAGGACAAGGAGAAATGGCTTCCCACTGCCAGAGGGCAGGGTGAGATGGGATAACGAGCAGAAATTCCTCCCTGTGAGGGTGGGCAGGCCCTTTGCACAGGTTGGGTAGAGAAGCTGTGGCTGCCCCATCCCTGGAAGTGTTCTAGGCCAGGTTGGACGAGGCTTGGAAGAACCTGGTCAAGTGGAAGGTGTTCCTACCGAAGGCAGGGGGTGGAATGAGATGATCTTTAAGGTTCCTTCCAACCCAAATCATTCCAGGATTCCATGTTGAACTCTAGCAGAGCCACTCAGTCACATCAGAGAGCTCCAAGGGAACAGACAGGGGGGTCCTGCCTGGAATCACAGCTCTAGATAAACCTCAACTAGAGGAACGGAGCCCTCTTAGAATTCAGATGTTGTAAAAAGACATTTTGCAGTGGAAAAACTGAAAAGCTCTGCCCCTGGGGAGCAGGCTGCAACTGCAAGGACCCTTGTTTAGCTGCACCCTTCCCTCCCTACCTTTCCTAATGAATTCCAAGAAAGCCTCAATACATTCCTAAATGGGAACACAGCCTGTGTCCTTCACAGTCATCTCCACAACAAAGCCAGCAATCTCGCCGCTGGCAGCCACGGGCTCCTCTGTGAGCTGGAAACAAAAGCTGAAAAGGAGCCTTTCTAGTTGTGATTAGAAAGCTTGAAAAGTTTGGCTTTTACTTGATATTGCTTCACTGATTTCATCTCGGTGGCAGCTCTGAACCTCTGCGGGAGGGGAGAGCAGCACCAGCCGATGAGCACCGATGCTGCTGAGGGAGCTCTCAGGGCCCAGGAGAGGCAGGAGTGGGATTGTTGTGCCTTTTAGGACGCTGCACTGGGTTTGGACATTGAAAGCTGCTGTCTGTGCTTATGGAAGGAGTAACACCATTTCCCAGCAGGTGCCAGAGATCTTGGCTCCCCCCAGGAGAGGATCATGGGCACCCAGAGCATCGCCAGGACCCAAGGAAATCCCGGACCCCTGCTCCCATCAGCACACAAATGGCCCCAACAGTGCCAGTTCCTGTCCCAAAGCCACAGCCATCTCCCACCCCCTGATCTTGGGGGGATGCAGACACTTGTCCCCCCAGGACACGCTGCCTTCAGGGCTGCTCCAAGCAGGGAGGTGGGGGGCCAGGGAATGATGATGTGGAGGAATTAAATTCAATTATTAAAAAAAAAAAATAAAGAATGTATGAGGAAGAAAGATTATTGGGGAAATTTTCTTTGGGGGAAATTCTGGCACAATGACAAACTGCAATATCTCAGCACAGGCTGGGGACTGAATCTTGGATAAAAATAAAGCAGGAGGCGGCAGCACCTTCCAGATGACATTCCCTCCATTCATCTCCCGCTGCCGCCAGCATGCTCAGGCATTAGGAGTTACGTTTTCCTTCACTATTTCTCAAATATATTTATGCTGGGAGATGTTTGTGGAGGTACATCGTGTGCCTGGGGCAGAGGATTAATTCCAAACTGTCACCTCGCTTTTTGATGGGTTTGTAAATTCTGCTCTGTTGATTTGCACTCCTAGTAAATTGATAAAATCCTCTTTCCAAAAACCTAATTCACTATTTAGAGCTCACCAGGGTTTTAGACCTCATTGGCTCACATATTTATGTAAATATAGTGTCCAGCAGCAATTTAAAAACTGCTGCGTGGGTAACATGGATGGATGATAAGGAGCAGAGGGAGATGTTGTATGGTGGGGGCTGCATGCCCTGGAAAGAAGCTATTTGTTGTCTTGGGGCCCCAGATTTTGGGGTGGCTTTGAAGTCAGTGGCTGCTTTGGACACTGTTGCCCCCCGATCTTTCCCCTCTGCACCAAAGCTGATTAACCCCAACAGTGTTGGGAGTAGTCAGGTCTCTAAGTGTGCTCTTGGGGCATTGGATGTGTCAGAGAGGACATTGCTAAGCTGTGTCTGCAGAGCTCCTGCTCATGTACTGGGAGCACTGGGAGCTCTTCGGGCTCATGCCAGAGTGGTCTGTCAATTTAGGGACTTTCTATCTTTGCAAATGGAAGTTCAGGATTGTCAGGAGTAGCCTGTTTTTTTACTGAAATTGCATTTAAATCAGCATCAGGAGATGCAAGCCCTGTTCCTGCAGATGACTGTGCAGCCCCATCATCATGGAAGAGATGCAGGATGGCAGAGGGGACAACAGAAGTGATCTCCTCAGTATTGTCCCCCAGCCACCACTCTACCCGAGATGAAGCATCTCATCCACAAAATGTTGCCATGCTCCATTAATCCACCCTAAAAAGTCAGAAGGAGATTCTCTCTTGAATTTTAAATATTTTCAGCCATTCTGACTAGCTCTGAAATTGCCCTGAATTGACCGGTTTCCAGAACATTCCCTCACTGCCCTGCTATTCCCGTGCCTGCCTGCCCACCGTGCCAGGTCCCTGCAGCGGTTCCCTTGACCACGGGCTGGAGCACGGCACCAAACGTCCCCTGGCAGCCCCAGGGACCAAGTTTGCCGTCCCTCCCCTGGGCTCCCCGTGCAGAGTTGCCCTCCCGAGGGCGCTGCTGGCGCTCAGCTCCGGGCTGTGGCACATCACACCAGCCCTGCAGGACAGCGAGACGGACCGAGACGGGAGGATTCTTCTTGCCGAGCGGATGACGCTGCCCCGGGATCCACCCCACAGCTTCGCCTTCTGTCATGCTTCGGTTTTTTGGATGCCTTTGCATTTGGCACCAAATTTCCTTCCCAGACTAAAGCTTTGCACATTGGACCGTGCCCTCGAAGCTGGGCTGAGCGGCCAGGCTGCTCATACGATCCCTCCTCAGTGCCAGCAGCTTGTATTTCACTTCCACGAAGTCTCCTCGCACCTTCCTGCTGCAGCCATCCGTCCTGGGGTGACAAAGCTTTGTCCTCGCCCCTACAGAGGTGACACAGAGCCAAGCCCCTGGGGCAGTCTGCCAGACTCCTCTGGGGGTGGAACACCTACTGCAGGAATGGGATCCCGGGGTTGGGAAAAGGGGCTGGATAACTCTGTGCTCAACACTGCAGACACGAGAACCCAGGCAGAGCCTTCTCACTTTGTGTCAGGAAAGCTCCAGGCTCAGCCAGTGCTTGGGGTTGGTCAGCTGCTCCCCTGGCATCTTCCCAGGGAAAGGAAAAGGAGGAAAAAGGAATAAAGAAGAGATGGCTGAGTGGAGGCTGTGCTCTGGGAGCACGCCAGCTGCAGCTGCACCACCAGCAGGAGGTCTAGCAAGCAAAAAGTGGGAACAGAAGGGAAAGCAGCTCCTCAGCACCTCATGAACACTGTGCCCCCACAAGCAAGGGGAGGTCCTTGGTTGGGAACAGCATTACCTCCATGGTAATTACCTCCATGGTAATTACCTCCGTGGTCCTCCAGGACGCACACCCCTGAGCCCTCTGGCACCAGGCGCTGCAGTAAGGAGCCCCATGCAGGGGGGATGTCGTCCCCTCTCCAGCCCTGCAGCTGGATCTGGGTGACTCTGTTTGCTCCCCACAGGCTCTGGCTACAGCCAGGACCAGGGCACTTGGCTGGATCCCTGAGTTACAGCTCGGTGCAGCTCCCCCAGCTGTGACAGTGTGACACTAACTCGCAGCAGCATTCTTCAAAGGGCTCGTTATCCCACACCCATGTCATCTAAGGAAGACACTGGGCCAGGAATGATGTCTTCTCAAAAGCACTGGAGGACCTCCCTGCCAGCTGCAGCCCCACGTTTACAGCTCCTGCTTGTTCCTTCCTGACACCCCCTGTTTGTTTTTTGGGGATCCTGGGCACTCTGAGCTGTGCCAGGACACAGGCACCGACCATGGCTGCTCAGGCATTCCCCGAGCAGAGGAACCTCAGGTGGAGAGCCAAGTCGAGATAACCAAGGCTTGCATTTGGTTATGAGCCAATGCCACAGGCTCTGATGGAAATCCACAACATGGAACTCTCCAGTATGGAAAATAAGTCTCCCTTGCACCTGGCTTTGTCCCTTCAACCCCAGGCTCTGATGGGCTGCTCCAGCTGCCCAGCTCTGATTTCAGAAAGCCTTACAGATTAAGTCTGAGACACAGTGGTGTTGAACGAAAAAGGGGTCACTGCAAGCATTGGAAGTTCAATTCTTCCCCATCTTCACCCTCTCAGCAGTGCAGGTGACCCTGCAGATGTGCTGATTTGGCACTGGAGGGATGCTGGGTGCCCACCAAAGCTGGCCCACTGCTTTCCCACAGGAGACAGTCCTGGGGCTCCTTCCATGGGAAACAGTCCTCAATGAACTCCCCAGTGTAGGAGTTCACAGGCTGCAGTCCTTCAGAAACTGCTCCTCTGTGGATCCGCCCAGAAGGTCATTCCTTCAGTAACAAGCTGCTCCAGCAAGGGTCCCCCATGGGGTCACAGCCTCCTTCGGGCATCCCCCTGCTCTGGTGTGGGGTCCTCCATGGGCTGCAGGTGGGTCTATGCTCCCTTGTGGACCCTCACAGGCTGCAGAGGCACAACTTCCTCACCATGGGATGCACCACGGGCACCTGCAGCACCTCCTCCTTCACTGACCTTGGTATTTGCAGAGCTCTTCCTCTTACATGTTCTCACTCCTCTCTCTGGCTGCCGTTTCCATTTTGCAGGTATTTTTATCTGTGGATGGAGCAGGATGTGGATAGAGCAGGATGCAGGTGGAGCAGGACCAGCCCCGTGGGACAGAGTTAAAAAACCCTTAACAACCCTGTCCATTAAGAAGCTGTGAAAGGAGACGGACAGCCAGGAGCTGGTGGCTTGTCCCTGGAATGAAGGACACCTTCCTTCCCTGAGCCCCTCAGCAGGAATGACTCCAGCTGCAAAGCCTTTCCCTTCTCCCGGCTCATGCAGGCTGAGTTACCTGACACTGCACTGGACTTGGGGCTGCAGCAAGAGCTGTTGAGGCACCTGCACCACGTGGACCTGCTCCCTGCATCCCATCCATCCAGCATCACTCACACGTGCTTCAGCAGAAAAAGGGATCCTGTGAAGCAGGTCCTTTTGGGAAGGGCTCTGGGAAGTGCAGAACACAGCTGTGAGCAGCAGCTGAAGGGCAGCAACCTGTCAGTGATGCCAAACCCTCCCTCAGCCCACACAGCGCCCCGACCCTTCCCTCACTCTGTCCTTTGCTGCCTGTTTTGGGGGACACCAGCTGGGGGGATGCTGTGTTCCCATCCCCACAGCCAGGGCTGGCCCCTTATGCTGCCCCACAAATGAAAGGCATGCCCAGGTACTGCCCACGGCCCCCTGGCTCCACCCTGGTGTGGTTCATCCTGCTGCTCACCCAACTCAATCCCTGCTGGGGTCAGGGGCTGGGTGCCATCAGAGTGCCACTGCCTCCTCCCCATCCAGTGGGTGAACCTCACAGAGCTGTGGGTCCCTGGGACTGGGGCTGGGGCAGACACATCCCCATCTTACAGAGCACCCTGTGCCTGGTAAGTCAAGTGGTTAAAAACACAGAACTCTCAGCACTGAATTCAGCTATTTCATACCCCTGACAAGAGTGTAAATCCATTCTGATGGACTGGAAAATTGGAAAGCCAGTGCTCATGCAGGGTTTCCTATAGACATCTCTGAGCTCCTGAAAGATGCACTCGGTGGCAGACCCCAGTTCCAGCCGTGTCACTCTCGTCATGCTAATTAAAATAGAGCCTGTGTTTTGTAACAGGATTTCCTTGGAGTGTATTTTACTGTTCAGTAACCACTTTCAAATATTTGAAAAATAAAATCACATCAAGTAAATAACTTTTGGATCGTCACAGAAGGTTAGTCTGGTTCAGGTTTTTTTGTTCCCAAAGCCCACTGGAAGCAGCTGCACTCATCATAGTAACAGAGGATGGGAAATACATGGGTTTCTGAGGCTGCTTGTAGTCTAGATCAAAAGCTGCTTCTTATTTAATCATACAAAGCCCATTTCATTAAAAAAACAAGTGTTTGTACAAAATGGAATAACAAAGCACCCCAGTGCCTGGCACTGACCATGGAACACCCCTGCCTGCTGGCAGGATGGGCCATACTCACACCTGCTGATTTTGATGCCCACGTTACCTGCCCAGCAATGTCCTGGCACCCCTCTGCCTCATCCGTGACTTACTATCCATTGGCTTCCAGACCCAGCTCAATCTGACTTCCAAGGGCTGGATCACACACTGATTTGTTCTCACTTCCCTTTTTACATGGTTTGCTTTTCCAAGACCTCTGCCTGGCATTCTGGATGCCAAGGGAGCACACTCAGCTGAGTCAGTGCAGCCTGCCTTCTCAGACCCAAATCCTGGGACAGATTCCTCAGGGGCAAAGTTAAAAATGTACAGAAGGAAACATCTGTGACACTGTGACATCCACAGAACTATACTTAAAATGGCATCTTTGTGTATTCATAATGGCAAGAAATGCAGGAGAAGCAGAAGGCTGAGGGAGACTGATTTCATTTGCTCCTGGTCCAGGCTCTCCTTGTCCTTTCAGCCAAGGAGAAGAGAAGGAAGAGGAGCCATTTGCCGTGGCCTCTGACAGCTCTCCATCAGACAAGCCCTGTTCCTGTTATCTCTGGCCACACAGTCCACGAGCAGCCTGGCTCTGGGTGGTTATGTTGTTGCTCGAGGTGCTGTCGCGAGAGCTCACCGTGCACTTGTTGCAGCCTTTGCTGAGTTCATGCTCGGTCTTCCTTCCCACTGGACACACCTGATTCTCTGCAAACAGCCTCCCGTGGTGCTGCACTCACCACAGAGCCAGAGGAATCTCTGTGCCTTGCTATTGCACTGTGACAAGCAGCCTGGGGTGCCCAAACACCTCGGAGAAGAGAAGGGAGGGCACAGATGATGGGGCAACGGAGGAGCTCAGAGCTCAGTAACCCCCGGCTGCATTTCCGCTCCCAGAACCGCAGCCTCAGGCAGGGATCGGTGGTCTCATCACAACCTCTAGTGGACACCCTAAACGGGGTATATTTAGAAATCCCAGATCTCCCAGGAGTCTGACTATGCCCCTGCCATCCCCAGTGACCAGGCTTTTGCCAGGGATCAGTCCAAGCCTGAGCCTTCGCAGGCAGCACTGCCCTCTCTGCTCCTATCTGCCCATACACCCTGTGTTTGCCCTCTGCATAATTCCACAGTGCTAAATAAATACCCCTGTTGGTTCCCGTGCTCCCTGCATGCCACTGCTCCCTGCACGCCGCTGCCCAGGGCCTCCTGGCACGAGTCCCTGCCGAGGGATGTGCCTGTGCTGCCTGTTCCGCTCTGTGCCGGTGGGTGGGTGCAAGCGGATGCCGAGAGGAGAGGAGAGGCTTTCACACCTCCTCTCTGATGATCTAAATGGCTTCACCAGTGCAGAGCACCAAAAGCCACCAGCTGAGCACCCGATGGGTGCAAGTCATGTGAAATTGGTTGTTTCTTGAAAGTGTGAACTGAAAGAGCAGCAGATGGGGCACAGCAATCTGACTCTGCAGGGTCTGATCCTGCTCCCTTCCCAAGCTGGAGAACAGCAGGGTCTGCTGGTCTGGGCCCTGACTGTGTCCCCCTCCACACAGACCAACAACCCTCCCAGGCACGGGTAGAGCTGCTGCGCTGCCGCCAGCTCCAAGCTGTGTAGGCAGCAGTTGGGCTTTTACAGCAATAATTCACCAAACCTTGTAAAGGGTCAACAATTTATCAGCTCCCTCTCTGCCAAGGAAAGCGGAGTTCGGCACGCTGTGTTCTCCTACCCTGAGATTTATGGCAGATCATGCCAAATCCTGTTCCCAGGGAGCTGGGCTGCCTGCTGATGCTCCCAGTGGGACTGGGGCAGCCCTCCTGCCTCCAGCACATGAGGCGGTGTGGGAGCTGTGAGCCCCCACTGGGCCTGTGCTTGCTGGATTTGCTTCCCAGACCCCCCAGGAGCTCAAGGACCATCACTGCACTCACACAACACACCAGCAGCCTGGATCAGAGCGTCTGTGTAACACACCAGAGGAACGTGCCTCTCTGTGCCTGCAGGAACAGGATGCCAGGGCTGGCAAGGACTTTGGATCCGATTCCTCCAACATACATGCATGTCCATATGCAGAACACAAATCTATGCGGGTGAGAGACAAATACCATCCTCTACGCCCATTTCTGTTTTCCTGCCCAGAAAGGATGTAATACAATCCCTGTCTAGAAAGCTCAGTTTAAGGCCAAAAAGTCAAAGTCATTTAATGCAATCTGAACATGAGAGCAAGGACCGAAGAGGGCAGGCAGCATCACATAGCACTCCTGGCACCAGGAGCTGGTTATCTTTGCTATAAACCCCCCATGAGCCCCGGAGGGCAGCCTCAGGCCCTGCACACACTGCAGCACTGGCAGACACCTGCCTCTCCTGTCCTCCCACGGAGCAATCTGCACTGGTAACCCCATCTGGACACACACCTAAGCCCAGCTGCCTCATCCCAGCACCCCACCAGTGCCGAGGGACCAGGTGCAGGCACCGCTTTTGCCATGTTTAAGCCCCATGCGAGTTTCTGATGACTTTGCCAAGTCACCCATGAGCGCGTCCCAGAGCCTATTCTTAGGTTTGTCATCGCGGCAGTGGGAGCGGGACTGCATGGAGATGTGACACACGTGGAAGGAACATGCAACCCCTGTGTAAACACTCACCCCCTCACGGCCATCCCCTGCATACCCGAAAAGGTGCGACGGGAACACCAGAGGGGAGCTGGCAGCGGGGGCTGGAGGGACACCGGGGGCTGGGGACACACAGAGAGCTGGGGACGTATCGGGTTTGTCTCCCAGCAGGAGGGAGGCAGAGGGTCCGGCACGGCTGTCGGGAGGCCGTGGCCCCGGTAGCGCTCGGTTTCCCGTTCGAACGCGGCTTTCGGAGCGGCGGCGGGAGCTGTCCGCCCCGCGGGGCCGCGCNCGGGAGCGGCAGAAGCTGAGGGTCCCCGGTCGGGGGTGGCACGGTCGGCTCGAGCAGCCCCTCCCTGTCCGAGTCCCCTCTCCCCGTCCCGGCGGCATCCCCCCGCACCGGGCGGTGCCCCCTCCGCGGAGCCGGGAGGCGCCGGGCCCCGGGAGCCCCGGGAGCCCCGGGAGCAGCCCCGGCCCGCTCCGCCCCGCTCCGCCCCGCTTACCTGTGCGCGGGGCCGCGGGGGTGCCGAGCAGCAGC
>VXAU01003436.1:441657-470847 GCA_013399695.1 Formicarius rufipectus | reverse complement strand
ATCCCCGTGGCGGCTCCTGCACCTGCCACGGCGATCAGCGACCCCAGCCCCGCCGACCTCCCGGTCTGCGGGAGCAGCACCTGGGGGACTCCNGGAGGAGGAGGCGGCAGGCTGGAAGCAACTTGTGTGGGGCCCTGGCAGGGCTTCAGCATCGCAGCGTGTGCGTGTGCGTTCGCACGGTGGGAGATGTAGCGCAAGCTGCCATGAGATTAGCAAATGTACTGCAAACACCAGCCATCCAGGAGGGAATCGCTCTCACACGAGCACGGCCCTCCCCGCCTGCTTTGGTGGGCACTGCTGCCCATTCCCTCGTGTCTTGCCTGCAGGAGGGTGGGAGCTCTCGGTGGGTGTTTGCGCAGAGAACGTCCCTGGCTGGGAGCACCCGGAATTGTTCCTGGCAGCTCCAGCAGGTCACAAGCAGCACCAGTGCCTCTCCCAAGGGACCTGCCTCTCCATGGCACACGGTCAGGGCTGCCAGCCTTGGCCCTGCCCAGGTGACAGCCCTGGACAGCTGTTTCCAGTTGTAGCTAATTAGTGTGTGAAGCAACGAGCTGTTGCGTGTCAGCTGCGTGACATGAGTGTGTTCCTGTCGCCCCGGGGAGATACCCCTGGCCCTGTCCTGTCACCCGAGATGGCACCGGAGCTTGGAGCTGCTCAGGCTGTAGCTCAGGCAGGACTGGGAGGTGGGAAAGTGGGAAGGAGCATTGGTTGCAGGTTAAAGGAGGTCGTGTTACTGCAGACGGGACTGCTGAGCTCCCTGAGCAGCCACGGGGTTAAATGAAATAAACCACAGAAATTTGTAAATCTTTCCTGAACATGCAGGAGATCAGTTTTGGTTTGTGTTTGGCAGTGGAATTAAATTCTGCTCTCCCTGACCTGGCCATTAGGATAACTTATTGAGGACTGGTTTTGATTTCCAAAATGGTTTTATGCACCTAGGAAAAGCCCACGGGGACAAGGGCTGCACCAGCCCTGGCTCCTCACACACTCACTGACCCTGAGCATATCGTGGGGCTGGAGGGACGTGGGACACACAGCCCATTTGAGTGCACTGAATTAACAACATCTTGGGGGATTTCAAATGGAAGAAGCCTCCTGACAGCTCACATGTGGGTCTAATAATTTACTATAACTGCTTTTATGGCAGACCATAAAAATCTAAAATAAGACTGGGAATTGTCAGAGAATCCCACACAGAGCTGAATTTCTGCTTGATCACAGTTTTTAAGCTTCATTGCCTTCCTCTTGAAAGTCTGAGGTGTTCAGTGGGCTCCCTCGGTCCTGGTGGTGGGGGGTGATGGACAGGGTCACTGATGGAGATCTCCAGCAGTCCTGTCCGACCTGAGTTACTCTGGGAACCAAAAAGTCCACTCTCTGCTTTGACTCTGGAGAGCAGCCCCTCACCCTGAACCTTCCCGACGGCTCTCCCGCTGTCCACAGCCTCTCCAGAGGGACCAGGGGGATGCAGAGAGGGATTTTGTTTCCCAGGCTCAATCTCGTCAGTCCCTTCCATATGGCACAGGGAGGACACTGTCTGTCCCCAGAGGGTGACATTAAACGCTGAGGTAATTCTGCCTCCGCGAGCTGACCCTGAGTCGTTATCGCAATTACTCTGAGTGCCACCGGATGATACCTGGTAATTACGTGGCTCTTTCATCTGGGATCTCTGAGCACTTACTGATCAATTAATTACACTTTGCAGCAGGCTTTTGCCCCGGTGCCGGATGCTGATGGATCAATAATCCCTCCCCTGGGACGTGGCCGGTGCAGAACAGCGCTGCCGGCACAGGGCTCCACCCAGAGGGATCGAGTCCGGGGATCTGAGGTGCCCAGGCTCCCTAGGGAAGGTGGAGGGTGAGGTCATGGAAAGCTTATGGGTGAGAATCATAAAATTTAGGTTGGATGAGACTTCTGAGGTCACTGAGTCCAAGCCTTTACCCAGCTCAGGAGGGTCCTGAGCAGTTCCAGCTCTTCCCTGCCCTTCCTTTGCGTTTCCACAGTGTTGACTCTTCAGAGATGCAAGAGCGGAAATTAAGGGCATGGGCTCTGTCGCCAGATGGGGTGTCACAGCTATCTCACAACTTGGAGCTAAATTGCAGCGTTTGCAGCCTGTCCCTGCCAGGAGAGCTGCAGGCTGCACTGTCGCTGTCCCAGCTCATTGCTGAAAATTGCCAGTTGCAGGCAGAGAAACACATTTCCCCCTTCCCAGGAGCCCCCACGGCTCAGCTGAGCTCATCTCATTCCCCTCCTGCTTGGCCAAAGATCTGCATCACTCTGCAGCCTGACATCCTTCCCATCTTTTTCCTGGCTGCCCTCGGCGATGTGTCCTTGTCCGGCGATACCTGCCTGGCAGAGCCGTGGCTCCCGGGCCCCCTTCCCGGCACTGCTGGGGCCAGCGGCACCTGGGAAGGGGAGCACAGCCTTATAGAGAGCCTGCACTGGGAGCAGGACAGGTTTTCTCACCCTGGGACTATGCCCTGCACTTTTGGCTGTCCTTCCTTCCTTCCAGGCAGGCAACCTTTCAGCCCAGATGGAGAGCACCATAAGGAGTTTTGTTTCCTTCCCAAAACACATGACACATTCTCTGCCTGTCTAACAAGGTGTCTGTGCTGGGCTGTGTGACGTGGTGTCAGGCACAGCCGGCTCTGCAGGAACCATCCACGCTCCTGCCCTCGGAGTGAGGGGGAACAAGAGGATTGAGGGGAGTTCTGTCCCCTCATGCCCCATGTCCAGATGGAGCAGAACCACATCTCCTGCTCAGGGACACGCTGTGTGTGGGTGCTGTGCCCCTGCCCTGCAGATTTGGTGCTGCTCTGCCAGGGCACACGAGGGATGGCACAGCCGCACTGGTGCTGGGCTGGTGCAGGAGGGCTGTGGGTGAGTAGCAGTGGGGCCAGACTGTGACTGCCAGAGGTCCCCAGAGTGTGGCCACCACTGGACCACCCACTCCTTGGCACCAGCACAGCACAGAGGAAGTTTTGGGGCTGAAAGGCAGGTGTAGGACACAGGCATGTTGGAGATGCTCTCTCACACTTAGTTCTTGTTACTCAGAGGCATTAAAAAGGTCAGGGGCTGTTCTTTCCAGGGGCTACTGGTGTGGGGGAGACTGAGGGTGGTGGGAGACTGAGGAAGACTTTTTACAAGGGCACGAAATGACAGAATAAGTGGAAATGGTTTTAAGCTGAAGGAGGGTTAGTTTGGATTAAATATTGAGAAGAAATTCTTTTCTGTGAGGCATTGGCTGCTCAGAGAAGCTGTGGGTGAGGGAGTGGCTGCAGGGATGTCCAGGCATTGGGATGAACTGGTACCAGCAGCAGGCTGGAGGGATGAGCCATCAGCCAGGATTTCTCCAGCACTTAAAAGCCTCCTTCACATTCTCTGCCGTGAAACACAGCCGTGATTTTTGCTTTACAAGTGTGATTGCTTATAACAGCATGAAATTATAGCCAGACATGATCAGCCTGGCAGCAGATAAGGGAAGCTGTCGAGTGTGGCAGTGTTAGTACACAGGGGGGTGGAATGAGGGAGCTTGGCAGCCCCTGGATGAGCTGTGTCTCTGGGCTGTCACACTGGGAAGGTGGTGGGGATCCCAGAGGGAATCCTGCAGGGTTAGACCTGGTGGTGATGAAGATGGGTGGGCAGAGAGGATTAGTCAAGGGGCTTAAACTGGGAATAAACATGCAGTGGCCATGTCCAGTGCATATTCAGTCTCTCATCTGAGGACTTCAGCTCAGGGTGTAGTGACTCTGTTAATTAGCCCTGTGCCCTCATCAGTGCTGGTATGTGCCTTGCCCCAGGATGAAAAGTGCTCACAACCTCCTCTCAAACTCAAACTCTTATGTGAAACAGGCAATGAATGACCACTCAGGACCTCAGGTGAGCCATCAGCTGGTGGGGGCTTTGCATGGAAGGGGCAGTTGGAGCAGCCCTTTCCAGCTGTGTAGTGTTTGGACCTGCTCTTGTGACACTGGCTGTGGCCCATGGCTGGGGATGGTCACAACTGGACCTGGCTTCTGCTGGCATCCACTGGGCAAACAGTGGCTATGGACCAAAGGTTGGACTCGAGGATCTTGGAAGTCTTTTCCAACCTAAATGACTCTGCAGTTCTGTGACTGCTCACAGGGTCCAGCCCTGGCAGGTCACATTGCACATGAGGGGGTCATGGGGCACTCATGGTGACACACAGCTGTGAGTCATGGGGACCCTCCCCAGCTGCCTGTGTGGCTCCCTCGGTGTGAGGATGATGAGGGGATGAGCTGTACAAGCCTTCATGCCTGGACCCGATGGCTTGAGCATGTAACACTGAGAATGCCATGTCTGTAACCACAATGAGTTTTCCCTAGTGATTCTCCAAAAATTAAGACTTCTTGTAAAGCTGTTGCATTTTCTTCCTCCTCTGTACATGTGGTGGCAGATTAGTGCAGTGTTAATGTGATGAATGTGCCCCTGCTCAGTGTCATCTCTGTTCTGTGCCTGCACAGCTCTCTGTAGTCATCCCACGAGTGAGCCCATGAGGATGCTCCAACATCCTCAGAGCCCTTCTGCCCAAGGCAGGGGCTGCCTCTTGGATTAGCTCCAGAGTCATGTTCTCATTCCTCCCAGAGCTGGTAAAAGCTCGAGGTGAGGGGCAGTGCCTGCCCTGAACACCCTTGGAGGGAGCAGCAATTCCTCTGTCCTGCTCCCAGCTCCTCTTGGTGTACTCCTCTGGTGCAAAGGCTGCTCTGGGCCACAGTGCCTTGAGGAACATCTCAGTGGCCACTGCAAAGCTTGACTGTTCGGAAAAGGGGCTGCTCAGGACCCCTGACCCTCAAGCAACATTCTAGCTCAATGTGGTCCATGTCCCTGCCCTGCAGCTGCTGGGGATGAACCTTTATCCTTTATGGAACGGGTGATCAGGCATTGAAAGGGGCTGTCCAGGGAGTTGGTGAAGTCACCATCCTTGGAGGTGTCAAGAAATGACAGGACTGTGCCCTGACCGAGGCTGCCCCCGCACGCTGCAGAACTCAGCTTGTTGAACAAACCTCCTTGGGATCACAGAGCCCGTGTTCAGGATGTTGTGGAGTGATACTTGTTGCTATCACAAATTGCCACTGACTCTTGAACTTGCTGCAGTGTGTGGTCCTGGTGGATGTGGAATTCGGGAGGCAGCACCAGGCTCCACACCCCAAGACCGAGCTGCTACCAGCACTGCTCTGTGCAAGCTTCCTCTGCTCACACCTCCTGTCCCACACCTCCTTAAAAACGAGTCATTCCTGGTGTTTTCCTCACTTTCATAAGCCTTTTTTCCGTTTCTGAAAAAAAAAAAAAGGTCTCCATTTACTCATCACTGCTCTAAAACCATTTGCCAGCCATAGGTGTCGACCTGAAGTGGGTCAGTGAGACCCAGAAAGGATTCCTGGTGGAACAAGCTGGTGTGTTCTGGGTGGGATTGATTTCACGGTGCAGAAGCCACTCATCAGGCAGCCCCTGCCCGTCCGCCTGCCATGCACAGCACTGTGGAAAATGCACTTATTCGCATATTAGACCAATTCTCTGAAGTTCAAGCCTTCCAGGTATTTCTGGTCTCTACTGGTCTCTGCTTTCAGCCCCTTTCATCCCACTGCCTTTGCACTTTCCCAGTTCTGCTCCACTTCCTGTGCTTTTCAGAGACAAAACAAGCCAGCTGAGGGCTGGCACGGGGCTGGCACTGCTGGGGCTGGGCAGTGTTTGCCTGGAGGCTGCGCTCTGCCAGCCTGACCTTTCCAGGCAGCAGCCTCAGCACCCACGCAGGGCTGATCTTTGCTGCATGTGGCTTTCCCTGTGGCACTGCAGTGGCACTGCTAGGAAGGGGATCCCAGGGTCTGGATCAGTGGTCTCTGCTCAGAAAGTCTCGAGCATCATGGCATTGCTGCCTTTGTGGGATTGGCCATGCTGCTGGTGGAAAAGGGCAGGTGAGGAGCTCAGGGGGTCAGGGCAGCGCTGCTCTGGGAAGCAGTCGGTGCCTCTGCCTTTGCCTTCAGCCCCTGACAGATTCCCGTGACCGATGGTCAAGCATTTCACCCTGATCATGCTGATAGCTTCCAAAAACCCTGGTGATAGATGTTCTCATTAAACAGGGGTGGACTGTGAGGGAGAGGAGCAGATGACTTACTGCCTTTGCTGTGGGCTTTGCTGTCAGTGTGAAGCACAGCTCATTCCTTCCCCAGTCCATGCAGGTGACATCAGCACTGGCTTGGTGCCCATGTATTCCCTCACCTGCCAGCCTGCTGTCACCCCGTGCTGCTGGGCTCTGAGCTGCACAGGGGCTGTCAGGCTGGAGGCATCAGCCAAGGATATCATGGGGCTGGAAGTGTGCCTGTAGTCAGGGATGACATCTCTTTGTGCTGGAGAGCCATCTCCACCTTCAACACTCATGGTTAGTTCATCCCCATGTGCTCACAGTGTGGGTATCCAAAAGGGTGATCCCAACACAGGAGTAGGAGGTACTTGGATTTCTCTTTCTGGGATCATGTTTGTTTTCTTGGCACACTTCAAGAAGTTCTGTGCAGGAGTGTAGAGGATGAAGCTGTCCCCAGAGGTGCCTGGGTGCAGGTTTTGGCAGGGAATTAGGGATACAGGGACTGAGTAGGGATGGACTCTGCCCTTTAAGACTGCTGGGCTTTTGTCTGGGATGCTCTGGGGCTCATGGCCTTGGGGGACCAGAGACACAATTTGATTTATGCAAGTTTGTTTGGTCTTGAAATGAACAGTTAAAGGGAAAGTGGAAATCTGAGCAGGGACAGGCTCTTGGCTGTATTAGAGAGATTTGCAGTCTCAGGCTGGCTGTGGGATTGAGGACTGCATTAGTATTGATCTCAGGTGTAGTGAGCAGCAGAGATTTCCTAACTCAGCACGAGGCCATGCTCAACTCTAAATCTCATCTAATACTGTGCAGGGATAGCACCTGCCTTGCAGGAGTGATTGGGGTCTTTGATTAAGCAGTGTCTGCTGAAACCCACCTGTACCCCCGAGATGAAGAATGCTCCAGCTGTGTGATGTGCTGTTCTGGCTGTTAACTGTGCATCATGTACCAACGTGGCATCTGAAATCATCTTGTGCTGAACAGGATCCCAGCTTTGGTCTCACGGGGGAGGGCTGGGAGGAATAAATGTCTCCTATGCCCTGGCCCTTCTGCTGTAGTTCTGGCCTGGCACAGGACTTGAACCCATGTTGGGTTTCAGGCAAAAAGAGCAGCTGATAGTTGTAGAGTCTCATGGCACTTGTATGAATGAGTTATCCCAGGAAAAATGCAGGTTCTTCCTCTCTGTGGACTCCTGAACTGCTTCAGCTCTGATACACTCCCTCTGCAAGTGAGCAGAGCTAAAGGGAACATGGAATCAGCACCATCTTCCCCCAGGAGTTCTTCCTCTTCAGGCTTCACTTGGTGTCATAATGATCCAATCAATCCCAGGAGGCTCCAAATAATTATTAATTAAGGCAATGATTGGGTGATTTGGCCATTATTGCAGCTGTCTTTCACATGCAGAAAGAAAAGCCTGATCCTTTCTTATTTTTTCCCAAAGCCTGACTTTCTGATGGCACGCGGCCGCTCTGCAGAACACAATGTAATAGCAGGGTGAGTCACAGCCAAGGATTTGTATTCAATATCAGTTTGGATTACATTAGCTTTGCCTAATGCCTTAGCAATAAAGTGCCTCTTCATTGTATGGCTGCAATTTATTTCAGCTCCTGGGTCGGTGCAGAGCAAACATCCGTCATGCTGCAACACGTGTGCCCTGTGATGGGAGCGAGCGCTGGGTGTCGGCTGCTCTGGGAGGCAGGGGGGATGCAGACTGTGCTGGCTGGTGCTCTGCCTCTCCAACTGCTCCTGCTCCCAGCAGGAGCTCTGTGCTGGCTGCTGCCACTGCCCAGAACGTGCTGGTGGCAGATGGGCTCTGCAACAGGGCGGCTTTTAAAGCCATCACTTGGAAGCTGGGACAGAGATGTTTGTGGAGGCTGGGAGGCAGAGACGCCGTGGGGATGCACTGGTGGCAAGGTCTCACGTTGTCAAAGAATCACAGAAGGGTTTGGGTTGGAAGGGACCTTAAAGCTCGTCTCATTCCACCCCCTGCCCTGGGCAGGGTCACCTTCCACCAGCCCAGTTTGCTCCAAGCCCCATCCAACCTGACCTTGAACACTTCCAGGCATGAGGCATTACCCATTTGTTCAGCCATGTAACCTGCCCGGGTTTCCAACAGGAGCCCAGCCAAACTCCTGTTCCCCCGGCGAGGTGTGGTACTGGTTCCCAGTGCTCGGTGCTTCAACCCTGGAGCAGTTCCCTTAATCCCCCTGTAACTGGGCACAGGTCCTGGTGCAGCATTCCAGCTCCCACCTGCCCAGGGCTGTGCTCCCTGCAGTGTGAGGGTTGTGGCTGCTGCCTCACAGCACTGAGCAAGGCTTTGGCTGGGCTTTGAAGCCACCTGAGTCCACAGTGCCCAGCGGCGCTGCGTGGGCAGTGCAGGAGGGTGGCAGGTCCCCAGGCCAGTGGTGTTCAGGTCACGGCCCTGCTGCACACAGTTTTCCCCCCTCTTCCAGCCTTGCCTCCTGTGCTTTCCCACTGGTGCTGTTGCCCCGTTGCCTTGGCAGAGCAAAAGGGATGCAGAAAAGCAGCAAAGGCTGCTGAGAGCACAGTCTGTGCTCTGTTCTGTGCCAGCTGCAGCTGCTTGGCAAAGGGTTCCTATGCTGGGCTCTGTCAGCTCAGCACTGCCAGCACAGCCCAGAGCAAGGGTGAGGGGACAGCCAGAGTGGCTTTTTTCAGTGGATTTGCAGAGGTCTGGGAAAATGGAGCATTTTCCTTTACTGCCCTTGTGGGACCCAGTAATGATTCACATGGGCAGCGGTAAGTAAGAGTTTTATCTTTATTTACTTGATGGTTTTGTGATGCCGCTGTGGAACACTGAGGAGGAGGAACAGGTCTACAAGGACTTTTCTGGAGCACTTCCAGACTGGCTTTGGTGAGAGGAGGGCTGGGTAAGTCAATGATGATTTATGGACTCTCCCATGCAGAGCAGAGGTCCCCATTCTGCCTTACACTGGTCTTGTCAAAGGAGGAAACTGGCCTTTGCCTTGCTCAAAGAAGCTGCCAGAGATTTCCTTATTGCCAAAGAAATGCCCCTGCAGGTCCTCCTGTGTGATGGTGGGTGTTGCGTGGTCTCACCCTGTTTGTTTGTCACCCAGCCAGGAAGCAGGAGCGATGCCATGTTTGCACAGAATTGCTTGCAAAACCCAAAGAGCAAGCCATGAGCAATCCCAGAAAGCTCTCTGTGGTGCCCCTTGACCTGGGAACTGTCCCCATGGGACACAGACACCCACAGATGTCAAAGCCACCCACCAAACAGGGACCCTGGTGTTGTGCCCTTCACCAGGCAGTGACACAGAGTCCCAGGCAATGTGAGAATGAAGAGAGCGACCCCAGGGCTGTAGTGGGAGGGAGGGACGGCCCTGGGATGGGGTCCTTAAGGCCAGCGCTGGGTGAGTGATGCCATCTCTATTAATTACTGTGTGGTACTGACCGTGGTTCTCGTGCCAGTGCTGCCCGTGGGTCACCTGGAGGTCCTGGGACACTGCTGGTGCCAGCAGTCTGGGGCAGACCTGCCCTGCTCCCGCCCTGTGCTGAGCTGGAACGATGCTGGTGCTGACTGGAGACATTGTTAGAGGTGACATCTGATTGCTGAGAACAGCTCAGTCTCGCAGGGACTGCAGGCATGGCTGGGTGAGTGCCAGCTCTGGGCGCCGCTGCCAGCGCACGCCCGGCGCGGGATGGGGATGCTCCTCACTGCCATGCCAGGTGCCCGTGCTGTGCCACCCCTCTGCAGTGTGCCAGCAGCACCCTCGGCTTTCCCAGCTGTCACCTCTGCATTCCCAGGAACCAGCGGCTCTCCCACTGGAACTCCTGTGACCCTCTTCTGCCCAGTAACCCAGAAGCGCGGCGGGCGTTGGCCGAGTGCCGTAGGTCCCCGCCTGTGGAGCGGCTCCTCCTCTGAGGACGCCGGTTCCAATCCCGAGGAACTCGCTGTCACCGTCCGAGCTGCTCGGCCGTGGCAAAATGAACCTCAGGAGTAAAGGGAGTGGGGCCAGTTCCACGCACACTGTGCCTCACCTAAAACATCCATTGCGTGGGCTGAGCCCCAAAATCTTCGTTCGCGAAGTCCAGCCAACAACAGCAACAACCCAGAAGCAGCCTCGTGGGGCTGGGAGGTTGTCTGGTATCTGGCTGTCAAGTCAGAGCTCTGGGGCTGCACTGTCACCCCCCACTTCCCTCGGAGAGTGCCTTGGCCACCCTCACACGCCGGTCTGTGCCCGTGGGATGGCCGTGCCAGCAGTGGCACGAGAGCCTCAAGGACCAAGCAGGGCAGGGAGTTCCCTAAGTACTCCCCAGGCTGCTGGGGATGCGAACAGGGATCCCCGAGTAGGAGTATTGTCCTGATCTCCCCACAAACCCCTCATTACTCCCACTAAGGAGCTGATGTTAAACCTCTTAGTGCTGGCAGCGGTGCCCAGGGGCGGGCGGCTCACTGCCGAGGGGCCGGGAGCACTTCTGTGGGATTAAGGAACACCTCGAGCTCTCAGGCACGGCTCCCTTTCTGCAAGGCTGGAACTGCTGGCACACTGGTGTCCCCCAGCAGCAGGAGGATCTGCCATCCAAGAAAACATAAGTTTTAATCAAATCCAAGGCGATGTTGCGATCTAGAGACAGGAAATATAGGCCATGCTCGCAAACAGGGAGGCTGCGTCCCAGAAAACATCAAATGTGAAAATAATTTACAGTCTGTAGGAAAAAAAGCAGCTCAGCGGGTGCTCTCAGGGTTGGGTGGTGAGATACCTTCCAAGGCTGGAGTGAACAGCTCCAGCACAGCCGTGGTGGGGCTCAGGGCAGTTGCTGCACTCCTGACACATCCACACACACCTGTGGGACCGAGCAGAATGTTCCAGGCAGGCCTGGGATCTGTGGCTAATTGAAGAGGGGTTTGGCAACCAGGAGATGGTGAATAAAAACTGTAGGAAAATTCTTCGAGGACTGGAAAAGTATCTCTGAAAGGCAAGGGGGGAGAGAGGTCCCTGGGGCTTAGCAAAAGGAGGATCCAGAAATGCCTTGAATCCACTGTGCCAAAACCTTCCTGGGATACAACAGGCACTGAAAGGGCCCTTTAATCCAACAGGGAGCTGGAGACTGGAAGCTGGAGCCAGACACATTTAAATTAGAACAAAAGACACATTTCTAATAGTGAGGTAATTAACCACTGGAACGAATTATGAAGGGGAAGTGATGCTTTCTCAGTCTCTTGAAGTTTTCAGATTAAGTGGGGATGTGTTTTTCTGAGAAGAAGCCTTACTTGCACATAGATGACTGGAGGAATTTACTGCCTGTGCTCGAAGGTCAGCCCAGACCCTGCAGTTCTGCCTTAAAATCAGTGTTTTGATGGAACTGGGAAATTTTAAGGCAAAAACCGAGTTCAAGTCACTGCTGTGGAATGGAATTGAACGAAGAGGCATTTCCCAGCATAGCCCTTCTCCCCAGTGAAGCCTGGACCACTGGTCCTGCCGCTGTCCCTGCTTTTGATCGTGCCACCCTCTGGGCAACTGCTTTGCTTTTGGAAAATGGTGCCTGTACAAAATTTGGAGTTGGAGAGTGGTGTGAATGTGCCCCTGGGGACCTGCTCTGGGTGATGGGGTTACAGCTCTGTACAAAACCACCCTGGAAGCTCAGGCCTGTCCCAGCTGGGGCTCTCCTTGCAGGACACTGTATATATATGCATATATGTGTTTATTCACATTTCCATGGCACACTGACAGTCCCCCAGCAATTGCCACGCCTGATGTGAGGTTGTCCCTGTGTGTTTGGTGTCAGACAGTTTGCCCATTCCTGTGAGTTGAGGCTGAGCTGGGAAGTCAATCACAGCCACCCCGTAGAGCGCTGGCCCTGTAATTACTCTGTGATTAAATAAAAACGTAATTCCTTCAACACCTCCACACTCCTGCTTTATTGCAAGAGAGCCCACACAAGGAATTAATGTTTAAATAATGGCTTTCCTCACCAGGAGCAGCTCCAAAAGAGGCAGGAATACATTAATGCTCTGTCCTGCAGATGGAAGGAGCAGCACCTTGCTGTGGGACAGGGGGGACTGCAGGGGCTGCAGTGCCCTCACTGGGATTTTCCCAGTGGTTTCTGTGTCCTTGTCTTCTGGACACAGCTGAGGGGTCCCTCAGGAAGAGCATGCGGGTAAAGCCCCCAAACCACCCCCTCGGCTGGCATGAGGAGCCTTCCTGGGTTCGATGCTGGGTTGTGATGGCTTGGAAACTGCCTGGTAATTTCTGCAATTCAGATGTAAGTTTGATGCCTGGAGGAGTGCAGGGAATTCCAACTGCTGGCTGCATGGATTTCTAAGCTGCCCATTTTTCCCGCTGGCAGATGCCAGCTGAGGCATCTGTGCCTTGGGAAGAATTGTCTCTCCCTGCAAAGGGTGACACATTTTCAACCTCTTTATTAAACCGAGCACAATCCTGTGCACCAGCAGAGATGAAGAAAAGCCCCTGATAAGGGGGACTGGCCATTCCCTGCGTTTCCAGTCTCCTTGGTTACAGTACTCCATACAAATGCTTTTTTTGGAGACCAGGCTGTAAAACAGAGAGTTTGAATCCCAGATTTGAGAGGTTCTCCAACTCACTGCCTCTTGCTGCCTCATACCACCACACAGGGAGCCCGGGAGCTGGTGGTGGTCTTGGAAGGACGCTCAGCAGAGGAGGATGTGGGGCAGGGGCTCATGCTGGTTTTGCAAAGGTGCTGAGCAGCACCTTCAGAGCAGATCCCATGGACTCTGTGCAATCCCAAAACCCCAAGCAGCTCCTTTCCCACAGCTTTATCCTGGGGAGGAAGTCAAGCTAAACCTAGCAGCAGAATGAGCCCAAAATTGTCCTATAACATTTTTTTTGAGCCCTCCAGAGAAGTGGGAGAACCTGGACCTGCAAATTCAAAGTGGTTATTGCTTTTCAGCTGATGTTAATGCTCCTAATGTGCCCCAAGTCCCTGGGAATTTTGGCCATTATCTCCCTTTGTTAACCCGGTTTGTCACATCTCCTGTGCTCTGAGTGGTTTAAACACAAGCACAGACTATTTTCCATGTTGGCCTTATAGCCATGCCATGCCCACAGTGCCATGTGCTGTGATGCCAGCTCAGCAGTGTCACCCAGGGCACAGCAGTCCCGGGGGATTGGTGTCACCACATCCAACCTGTGACACCATTAGTAATGTGATCCACTGGCTGGTCGGAGCCTCCTGTAGCTATGGTAATGGACTACCATAATTCACAATTATAATGTCAAATTTAAATGCAGGGCTTGTGCAAAAGGATAAAAATATCTCTTTGCTCATGGGATCTTGGTATTATTTGCTTTGGTATATTGGAAGCTAAATGCTCTCACCAACATCAAGTGATTGCGCTGAGATTAAACACTCTTCTTCTGTTTATGCACGTTTCATTCTTTTACAGTTTTATTAAAATGCTGGCTGCACTCTCAATTAAGTGAATTCCTTCTGCAGTTGTAAGCACATTTCATAGGAATAAATAATTTAATTTGCAGGGCACTTTGGGCTCAAAACCACAATGCAAAGTTTTTGGAAGGGTACAAATCTGGGTCCCCCGAGCCTGCCCCAGTGCAGGAGAGTGTTCACTGCCGTGTCCCCGTGCACCATCAGGGATCAGCAACCTCAGCACGGAGCCCTCCAGGTGTGTGCTGGATGTGCACCCTCACACACCTGAGCTGCACCACCAGCGCTGCCCCCTGGCCTCCAGGCTGCCCATGGGGTGAGAGGGCTCACGGCAGAGCCTGCAGTCCCCTTCACGGCTGCGTTGTCATCGAACACCCCTCTCAGTGATGCCACTGACACCTTCTGTCTGAGGAGCACAAAGTCGTCTGCAAATAATAATTTCCCAAGCTGCACAGCTTGTGCTCCACGAAACTTCACAGTCATTGTTTCACTGAATTTAACATGAAAAAAATCTGTCTGTTTTCTGCCATTTCTTAACCTCCAAATGTTGCTTTCTTGGCACTTCCCAGAAAGCACATGTTCACGTTTCCAGCACGGAGCCGTTTCCCTGGATCCCTGCCCACGCTTCCCCTGCCTGTCTGAGCCGTCCCTCTCAGAGCAGGTGGGTGGCTGTGAGTCCCAGCCCTGTCCAGGACATCCCAAAAGCAAACCTCTCTCCCCATCACTGCCACCTCTCCTCAGAAGTCCTGGATCACCAGGGCTGTCGATCTGTCCTGCAGTCTGGGTGTTTGAACAGTGCTGGGTATGCAAGCTCCCAGTGAACTCCCACTGCTCCTGGGCAACTCTGGAGAAGCAGGATGGTTTTATCCTGTATGATGGCAGCTGACAAAGGCTGTGCTGTTGGAAAGTAATTAAAATAGACAGGTACCAAACCTTTGTCTTCAAACCCACAAGGCCTTGAGCTATTTTTAACACATCAGCAAAAAGTGGCAGCAGTGTGACAGGCACCGGGTCAGAGCTGTCTCAGAGGGGCCCCTTTCCCCAGGCACAGCCCTGGCGCCCTGGTCACTCTGACCAGCAGGTGAAAATATTAGCATTCCTTAGGAAAAGCATTTTCAGTGGCACCAGTTTGCCCCAGTTTAGGGTTTCTGCTGGAATTGATGCCTGGGTGGGTTGCAGTCGCAGTGCCAGCCTGGAGCTCTGCAATGGGAATGCAAATGAGCCTCAGACTTAGTGATTTGTTTCTGCTGGGTGGTTTTTTCCCCCCTTTAAAACTCTCCCTCTGCCCCACGTGTCCCAGTGCCAGCACAGTGCTCTGGAAAGGTTCTTATAATAAGAGCTCCTCTCCCCAGCTGGTTTGCTATGTGCTGCACGAGCACAAAGACCTTTCACTGTAATTAAGCTCTCACTGTTCTTTCAGGACTTCCATTCAGAGAAATTCATCACTCAGATGAGCAGCGTGACTGGGAACTGAGGAAAACCAACACTTTTCCCCCAAAGCCGTGGCCAATGTGTGAGGTTAATGCCCCAGCAGTGTCACCACTCCCTGTCCATCACCCAGGCAAGTGGAGCAGGACCTGTCTCCTGCTCTCAGTCCTCATGTTACATAAATTATTTAGCACAATACAAATTGCTGAGATTGATCAGTGGCTGTCCAGCAAAATCTAATTATGTTGGGTTCATTTTGCAGCAATTTCGCTTAATGACCAGGGAGGCCATCAGTGGGTATGTGGTAAAAGTGATCTCTTGGATACAGGTGGGAAAGGCCTCCAAGGACCCGCACTCTAAAATAACAACCAAAAATTAACCGTCATAACAGCTCAAGCCAAAGTACATTTAGTGTAGGGGGAAAATAGAATGAGGATAATTATAGTGTTTTTTCCCTAATGCACCTTGTCATTTGATGGCATAGCAAGCTCCTCTATAAATATAGATCAGACAAATATAATACTGAATACAGAACACACAATATATAACATAATATACTGTAATATACAATAGAATAAATAAATGTATCAATGTATAATATATATCTGGCATACTGTATTTGTATATAATAGTTTGTTTTATATATATACACAAAATATATAATATTACATACATATAATAATGTGTGTTTTATATATATATATATAAAAATAATGAATGTAAGACATATACTGCGTCTTTTGAGTTGAGAAAGAGAGACGAGGAGCCACCCAGGGACACAAAGGAGTCCAGAGTGGAGCCAGCCCTGTCCGTGCTGCTGCAGCAGAGTCTCCTGGGCAGATCCCATCCTGGGGGAGGTCACTGAATCGCAGCTTTGGCTCCTTGTTTGTGCTCCGCAGCCCTGTCCCATCCTCTGCTCATTTGCTGTTTGGATCCCAGTTTTTCCAGGACCCGGGAGCTGCAGGGTCAGTGCCCTCCTAAGCCGAGCCCAGCAGAGCCTCAGCACAGAGACAGCAGCTCTTCCTCCCACTCCCTGTCCTGACTTTGGGGAATGTCCCCCTGGGTGAGCGTGAGGTGCCGGCACATGTGATGTGGAGCTGTTAATATTCCCCAGATTCTCGGGTGCTCTGGGCTGTGCTGGCATTGCCAGGAGCTTTGCTGGAGCACACGCCTGGCACCGGCACGGCAGGAGGGTGAGCACCGCCTGGCACTGAGACACGAACCCCGGCGGGGCTGGGAATCCAGAGGGGATTCTTTAAGGCCTCGTTAGATGCTGTGTCTGTCGGAGTGGGTCTGCTTCGGCATGAATTAATCTCCTAGATTTGGAGGTTTTTGAGTCCATTCCCTAGGAGATTAGGCAGGTGTTGGCCAAGTGATGTAAGTCACCGCCTGTGGAGCGGCTCCTCCTCTGAGGACGCCGGTTCCAATCCCGAGGAACTCGCTGTCACCGTCCGAGCTGCTCGGCCGTGGCAAGATGAACCTCAGGAGTAAAGGGAGTGGGGCCAGTTCCGCGCACCCTGTGCCTCACCTAAAACATCCATTGCGCAGGCTGAGCCCAAAATCTTCGTTTGTGAAGTCCAGCCAACAACAAGAAGTGTGTTCCCTGCCCTTACCCCCTTGCCATGTGGCTTTTGAGCCCTAGAGAAAGGACACACAGACCATCTAGGTAGGAAGGGGACGAACAAAGAACAAAGAATATTTATTCAAAAAGCCAGGGGTTTTTATAGACTTTGGACACAAGCCCAGCCACAACAGCAAACAGTGAGGAGAGAAGGAGAGGCTTCCACGGCTGCTGAACTGCCCACAGGAAGAATAATTTCGATTATATCCCCCTTTTGGAAGGACATATTTAAGTGGCAGAGAGGCTCTGTGCATGACAGCAATTGGGAATTAACTCCCTGCATCCAACTGCCATGGAACAAAGAATATTTATTCAAAAAGCGACCTGAGCCCTCTGCAGGCACGGGGGGTTCCCGTGCCCTCATCCTGCTGCTGGAGCCACCAGTCTGCAGGAGGGCCACGGCTGCTCTGCCAGGTGAAGATGTGCACAGAACACATCCCACTGAGCAGAGTTAGGAGTCAAAGCCGAGTGTTCATAGATTCAGGTGCAGGAAAAAACAGCTTATTGACTCAGCTAATAACCTTGGAAGTGTAATGAATGGAGCTCCCTGACAGCTCTCAGGGCATTGGAGCATCTCAAGCACATGGTAGAATTTTTGGTGTGTCCTGTGCAGGGCCAGGTGTGGGATTAACAATCCTTTTGAGTCCATAGATTTCTATGATTTCCCTGACATGCAGCTCCTGCAAAGATGTCGTGGTTCAGAGAGGTGATGGGCACCTGGGGGATCTCCAACACTGGTACCTACAGCAGCAGAGACTGGGCATTGCTCCATGAATGCTGCAGGACACTCAATCCTGAGTGATGAGCATCGTGCAGAGAAGGAGCTCTTGCAGAGATTGTTCCTCTGAGGAAGGCTCTCTGCAGGCAAATTCATTGGAAGAAAAGAGCACGCTTTAATTATGCTAATTAGGAACTTGGCAGTCTCGTTGCTTGGTGCTTTTCCATCTGATGTGGAGACATTTCCCTTTGCCAGGGTCTGCCTTCCTCAGAGAGGAACAGTGCTACGGGCATAGGCCTGCAGTGGGGAATACCCTCACCTTCCTGGCTGATCCCAGCTCTGAGCTGCACTCAGGTGATGGATTCTGGCTGGCAGGCTCTGGGCCAGCAGCTCTCCCTTCTCCAAGGGTCACATACAGTCTCCACATTTCCCTTCCTGTGGACTCCATCCCTCAGAGCAGCAAAGGGCAAAGCTTTTGTGCTGAAAGGCAGTGAAAGTGTCTAAAACACAGAGGCAAAGGGAATAACTCCTGTCCTCCCACTCCAAGCTATAACCTGCCATGGTGCTGCACCCAGCCGACTCAGCCATCAGTTTTGTGCCTCCTGGCCACTCTGGGGAGGAGCAGGGAACAGGATCTCTCACCCCCATGCCACGCACACTCCACATTTACTGTCGGCCAGCACTGATGGATGGCTCGGCCTCACCATCCGTGAGCTTTGCTCTCCAGCTGCTCCAAGGACAAACAATTCTCTGGACTCAGCCCGAAACACTCCAGGCCAAGCATCATTTTATCCTGGTTTGTCATTAAAGAATGTGCACAGCCATTCCAAGTGACAGAGCAATTTCCTTCGTGTCCTGCAAAGCAAAAGAAAAGAAAGAAGTCAGCGTATTACACACAAATCTGCTTTTCTTCTGCAAGTTGAAATAGGAACAGCTTCATTTCCAGCAAACCCACCGCTGTAGTAATCCAAATCAAAGGCTTGGTGTCAAAGGAATCATTTTCCTACAGCCACAAATAATGAGAAATTTAGGTTGTGTTTTGAGATTAAATTAAAAAATGAGCTGCAAACTGACACCTCATCCAGCAGCAGTTGTAGGTTGGACTTCAGAGGCCAAAGGTGGGGACGATGCTCAGCAGGGCTGGGCTCCTGGCAGTGGGGGTCCTTCAGGTCCTGCCTCCAGGTGCCACAGGTGTCCCTGTCCTCAGCTGCCACCAGCTGGCTCTGCATGAGCCAGGGGTCCCTTCCCATTCCCTGTGTAACAGGGAAGCAGCCGAGGAGACAGAGCTGTTTGCTGTGGGAAGCAGCCATGCTCCAGTGCTCCTTCTGCTCATCCATCTGCCTGATCCATGTCCTGCTTGGCACCATACTGCCCCATCCCCCACATTTTCCATCCATCCCACAGCACAGACACAGACAGGCAGACTCCCTGTCCCCTCCATGCCACGGGAATCAGCAGCTTCTCCAGGTCTCACTGAAATTTTTGATGCATCAGGCTGCACCTTCATCCCTGTGGGCAGCAAATGCAATTCTGCCCCTCTGCTCTGCTGAGGTGAGACCCCCCTACAGTGCTGCCTGCAGCTTTGGGGTCCCCAGCACAGGAAGCATGTGGAGCTACTGGAGTGAGTCCAGAGGAGGACATGGAGATGCTCCGAGGGCTGGAGCCCCTCTGCTCTGGAGCCAGGCTGGGAGGGCTGGGGGTGTTCACCTGGAGAAGAGAAGGCTCCAGGGACACCTGAGAGCCCCTTCCAGTGCCTGAAGGGGCTCCAAGGGAGCTGGAGAGGGACTTTGGACAAGGGCCTGGAGTTACAGGACAAGGGGAAATGGCTCCCACTGCCAGAAGTCAGAGTTAGAGGGGATACTGGGATGGAGTTCTTGGCTGTGAAGGTGGTGAGGTCCTGGCACAGGGTGCCCACAGAAGCTGTGGCTGCCCCATCCCTGGAAGTGCCCAAGGCCAGGTTGGATGGGGCTTGGAGAGACATGGGCTGGTGGAAGGTGTCCCTGCCCAGGGCAGGGAGTGTAATGAGATGATCTTCAAATTATTCCAGAATTCTATGGTTCTGTGAAGTCCTTATTTGGAGCAACACCTGCTGCAAAGAGAAAAGCACTTACATTTTGGTTTCAGAAATAGCAGAATGATTAGAAACTCCAATTTAAAACTAATTAGATGTAATTTCTTCATTTGCTGCCTTCTTGCAAGAGTCACACATTGCAAGAGGGACACCTGGGAGCACAGGGAATGTCACCCTGAGCAGAGCTGCCTCCTGCCAGGCTGCCAGTCCTGCAGAGCCTCTGAGAGCGAGGGATGGCTGGGAACTGCTGATGGGCTGCTGAGCAAACTGCTGATGTGAGCCCTCAGCCCCAGGCTCCACATCCATCGCTGACAAGGGAAATGCTGCTTGTTGCAAGGTTTCACTTTAAATTAGACACGAACGTGAGGAATCTGAGAGGGAAAACAAAATGCTGAATAGTGACCAATTGGCCTTTCAAGCCACTGCTGCCCCGCAGCCACCTCAGAGGGTCCAGCGAGGCTGTGCAAAGTGGCACGAATTTCAGTCCAGCAAATGACTTAGAAATCCCTGATGGAAAGGGGAGGTTTGTGCATGGACCCAAACTATTTTACCCCAAACCTCTGATCAATGAATAAGTTTGGATCTCTTCTAGGAAAGAAGGCTGAGGCTGAGAAATGAGCTTTTTGTGCATGCAGAGGGATGGGCTCATCTCTGCCCCCCTTCCACAGACCTGCTCCCACTGAAGGGAAAGGAATGACGAGAAGTGACCTGTGTGTCAAAGAAGCAAATATTTTATTGTGTAAAAACCAAGCAGACATCAAATAGAGCTTCCCTCTGCCTCACACGCCGTGGTGCTGCCTCACATGTCACTGGGATGTGCCCAGATGTCCCAAACAGGCAGGAGCCATGGAAGCTCATATGGATCCATCTTCACATACCTATGGAATTGTAAAAGCTTCAGAGCTCCCTTGTTGCTGGTGTCACACTGAGGCCCAAGAGCATCCCTTGGCCATTGGGATGATTTTTGAGTAGTGCTGTGTGGGATGAGACACCTGGGCTGCACCTCTGGGTTAAAAAGGAGGGGTTTGGTGCTCCTCCAGCTCTTCTCAGCATGGCCTTCCCCTGGCCATGGCACATCCTCAGCATCTGTGGCAGCTGTTGGGTTTTAATTAAAGCACCAACTCCTGAGTCAAACAACTGCAGGAGAACAGGAAAGTCCCTTGTCCCTGTGGCTGGCCCTGAGCAAAGCTGCAGGGCTGGGAAACCAAGCAGGAGCATAAGGAAACAACGGTATGTCCAAAACCAAAAAAGTTCATAAAACCATCCCAGACTTTTGGGGAGCCTTTTGCAGTTGCTGTTCACGTGGGGTGTGTCCCAGCAGGAGCAGGGAAGTCATCTGCCCGACGTGGCTCCTCGTCACTGCGGCGTCGGCTGCTGCACTTTATCAAAACAAACTCTGCAGAAAGTGGGACATTGCATTATGCAAATTTGCTTCCTGGAAAGAAATGTTTTATTAACACACGCTCCCTTCGCGTGTTGGCTTAGTCAATTTGGTCACAGCTTGACATCCAATAAGTTAGTCTAAAGGCAATGGTTTTACAAAATGTTTTTCTAATCTATTTTAAACACTTAATTACAGTTGTGGCGCATTCATTAGGGACTTTGCTTTCAAACCTGGATTGCAGCAATAAATTCTAATTTTCCAAGTGTCAGTTGCAATACAGAAATGGCATCTGAGTGGGTGTTGGATGTCGTTGATAACTGGGGGGAAGTATGTCTGGGCCAGGCATAAGTCAAATCCTTTGGAGAGGGAACCTCCAAAATGTCTAAATATCCAAACAAGGTTGGGCCCTGCAGAAGTGAGGGCTTGTGGGGCTATGGGGATTGTGTCTTCTGGGTAGTGGTGTGGGAGCTGGGGGATGCTGTTTTTGGGAAACCTCAGTGGATTCAGAGCTGGTGCTGTGGCCAGCTCCTGAGGCTGGCACTGGCAGCATTACCATTGCCCTTGTCCCTGCAGCTCTGAAGGCAAAGAGGGGGCAAGGTGGGGCCAGTCCCAGTACCACACACCCCATGGGACATCCTGCCAGCAAGGCTGAAGCCAAACCATTGCCTCCCATGCGCTGTGACATGCTGGGAGGAGAACTGGGATCCTGTCCCCACACACTTCACTGCACCAGTGCAGACACTGAGGAGGGGCAGCAGACTGCGGCCAACAGCCCAAACCTACTCCCCCTGCCTTGAGCTAGCGTGGGCAGTGGCTCAGCACAGTTACCTTAGTCTTTACCCAGGTACTTCTTCATGATGCTGCTGACATCGTCCTCTTTTCCCTCGGCCTCGGCACGGTGGCTCGTCCCGCCGCCCTGGGTGATGGCTTTGCCACTGCACCCCTCCCCGTCCCCTCTCTGGAGCTGCGGACGATGCTTGATGCTATCGGCGCTTCGGGAGGAGAGGAGGGAGCCAGAGGATGAGGAGGAGTCAGAGAGATCCCCAGGCTCTCCCCGAGGGGCTGCACTGCATTTGGCTGTGCCCTTGGTCTCAGAGGGCTCCAAACTGCCCGCTATGGCCTCGTCCTCAAAGCGGACGGTGAGGGGCCGGTGGCCATCCCTTCTGTCCCTCCTGGACTTGGCCAGGCTGCTGGTGGAGCGGGATTTGCGAATAGCAGGGATGAAGTCATCGAAGTCGACCTTGGTTCTCCTCTCGTAGTTGAGGGTGGGTATTCGCCAGCTGAAGGGGTCGCTGCCCTTCCCCTCTCCCAGCCCGTCGCTGGTCAGGGAGCTCAGGACGCCCCCAGAGCCTTTTCCCAGCTCCACATCCTCCAGCGACGGCTCCAGGCAGCTCCTCCAGGAGCTTGGCCGCAGCGCGGTCGGCACCTCCGTCCCGGCAGCCGGAGAGCTCGGCCGGCGGCCGGAGCCGTCGAGGGTTTGCAGGAGGGAGTCGTAGGAGCCGAATTTGGCTGCCCTGCTCAGCGCCGGGAAGCGCGAGGGCTCGGCCGGCTCCGAGGCCGTGCTCCGCAGGCTGGGGGAGCGCGGGGGGACGGCGCCTGCCCCTTCCCCTTCCCCTTCCCGCATCCCATCCAGCTTCCCCAGGGAATCCTCCGCCATCGGCACAGCCCCGCAGCGCCGCCCGGGGCTGCGGGAAATGGGGAGGGGAGAGGTGTCCCCCCGGGCCGGCTGCCCCGGCTCCGCTCCCCGCTGCCGCCGCAGCTCCTCCACGTACTCGGAGAGCGCGGCCGAGCAGGTGGGCACCGGCCCCGACGCCCCCGAGAGCCCCCTGCTCCGCGGCACCGTCGGGGACAGCGGGCTGGGGAACCTCCCGTCCGGGGCAGGGGAGCCCCCCCGGCGCAGCACCGACGGAGACGTCTCTCCTATCCTATCCACAGACTTTTTCGGGCTCTCCATTTCCTCCGCTGCAGGTTTTCCATATTCCCGTCTTCTAGTCCCGAGCAGGGGACTCCCCATCTTCCCCCGGTCCGCGGCATCACTGGCCCTGGCAGCGCTCCGGGAAGATACTGGAAGGCTCAGTGCTGGGTCCTTGGTGTCTCTGCTCACCCTAACAACAGAAATTTGTGTTAGTTTAGTCTGTGTGATTCCCAGTGACCAGAATGTCATTCAGCAAGGACAAGGCTGAGCAGCGAAAAGCCAGTATTGGCATGGGAGTCTCGGAATAAACTCACTGCTGCATCCAGCATTGGACAGTGCCCAAGGATTTTATCCTAAGTAACTCCAGGTCAGCTAGTCCAGATAATCCCCAGCATAAAGTGTGTGGTGTGACCAGCTTCAACTCTGCCAAGTCAAGACTTACCTCCGACTATCCTTTTTCTTGACAGATTATAGCAGTATACAGGGCTTATTTCTGTCAAAGATTATTCACTAACATTTTATGAAACCAGCTTGTGGCACACCCCAGACACACCGTAATGTTATTGTGGGGCACATTTCACCCAGGCTGCTGCTCAAGGAGTTCTGAACTGCAGGAGCCCAGTAACACCTGGGCAGGGGCTGCTCACAGAGGGTGATGGCCAGACATGGTGTGTGGGGCTGGGACCTCACCCCAAGACATCAGCTGATGCAGGAACCACATGGGATCCTACTCCATTCAGCTCTGAGGAGTGACACCAGTCACCCCCACTTGTGTGTCTCTGAAGCAAGCCTGGCCCTGTCCTCGTGCAGCTGAAGCACAGAGATGGGGAGGGACTGCAGTCACCTGTGGGCTTGGAGTCACTGGTGACCCCAAGCCTCTGATGGGACACTTTACAACCCACTCCAAGCACCTCCTTTTGCTTGTTGACAGCTGTCAGCACCACAGTGGAGTATGCCCAGGTACCCCAGCATTGCTCAGTGCAGGGGAACCCAGGACTGGCCTGAATGGGGAGTCTGCTGGGATGTGAATTTGAGAAAAAAAGGAGAAGGGAAAAAGAGAGCAAAGGCAAAGTAGCAGAACCCAAATAACAAACCCAGCTCTGGGAGACCAGCAGCCTCTGAGGCGTGGAAGCAGCAGTCAAGTTGTACATTGCTGGTAATGAAGCATCCTGCCCTGGGAACACTGGGGCTGCCATGGGAATGGGGGAGAGTGGATAATCTGGGCAGTGCAAGGGTAACTTGGACCAGGCTTTGCTGACCTGTGAAATAATTTACATGCCAAGATGGGCAAAGTGCATGGCTGGGAAACATGATGGCAGAAGGGAAGGGGGAGGGGAGTGGCTCCAGGTTCCTGGCACCCACCAGCAGAGCCCAGGGCACACAGGTGCCCACCTACCCTGCTCACACACCATTCCCTGCTCATTAAACCAGCCCAAATCATTTGATTATTCAATATAAAATGAATGAACCAGAGATTTAATTCCCCTGAATCACTCCATCCTTCAGGGCTCCCCTGTGCCACTGATGAATAGTTTGAGACATTTCGATAATGCAGGATTTTAGGATCCTAAATTGCATCTTACTTAAATAGCTGGTGTAATCCTTCTGTGAGAATTGGTACAAAAATTGCTCCAATCACTCTGCATGTTTCCAAATAATATTGTAACCTGCATGCTCCATGAGTGGCTTTCATAATTTAAACACCAGTATCAGTGGTTTTATTTGGGTTTTAAGGCTCAGATTAAAGAGAGAAGCACTAATGGGCTGTGAACATGGACAGTTACACACCACTATTTATTGTCCTGTTCTGCAGGATGGACAGTTCCTATTTTTATGAAAATCTTTAGAGCCTCAAATGAAGTGAAAGCTGCAAAGGTGGTAAAGCTCCCATAGCTGGCACAAGCCTGGCCCCAGGGCCCAAGTAGGGGTGAATCTGGGTAGTGTTCGAAGTCCCTTTGAACCCAAACCATTCTGTGATTCATTTTTTCAGCCCTGATGGCTACCAAAAACATCACACCAAAATCACTACTAGTCTCCATCATCCTCATCCTCCTCACAAGGCAGAGCACAAGAGTGAGACAGTTCCATCCCATTCTCTGTTCATCCCTAAATCCCTGGTGAATGGCTGATGTGCCAGCAATAATTCCCAGGGCTTGGACTGACCCCGGGGAGACCTGGGCAGTCCTGGAGGAAGGTGATGCCACAGGAGGAAGGACAGTGAGCCCACTCCAGCCTTGAGCAGAGCTTTGCTCCTCCATCATCCTCCTGGAAGAAGATATTCCCAGGCAAAGCCAAAAGCAGGGCCGGATGCTGAACTCAGGAGGCATCTGTGAGCCAACCAAGCTCTGCAATACACCATTCACACCAAAGCAAATGACATACAACAATAATTAGTGATGATTACATAGCAATTAACATGATTACAATTATGCTAGTTGAAGTAATTTATACAATAAAATCCACACATGCTTTGCAACACATGACGAGGACTGAAAGTGTGGCTCGGCTACATTTCCTGGGAGCTCATAAATAAAGCCCAGACAACTCCATTTCAGGGAGGGAAGAGCCACTGGCCTGATTTCTGTCAGAAAAGGATTTTCTTGTCATACCATCATCTACAGGAGATCTCACAGTTTCCCATGTAATGATTTGCTTTTGACACGATCATGTTTAAAAATAAATGTGTCAGATCCCCAGCAGCCTTGGGACCAGGATTCCTGGTTCTGTGAACTAAGGCAGAACAGGAAGAGATGCCAGGCTGATGCCAGAGTGATGCAGGGGCTGTGGATGCCACAGTGCCATGGGATGCAGGATGGAGAGGCAGAGCCCTGGGTTGTGGATTCACTCCCTGCCTGCATCTCCGGATAATCCCACTGTTGCAGCACACCCCTGACCTGCCTGGAAAGGGGCAGAATAAATACATAAAGTTTTAAATTGGCTTTTTAATAAAAAAATTATATTTATTCCAACCCTGCACTCTGTCATATTTATGGAGGCTTAGCTCTGCTGGCCAACGTTTTGTACCAGCATTTAAATAGCAGAGAATTAAAGGAACTGTTAATCAAAGCTCTCACTCAGGCCACACAGGCAGTAGCAGCCTCCACACTCTCCTCTGGCTCTTGGCAGCTGTTTGTTCAGCAAACACCCCAGATGTAGTGCTGAGCAGCCAGTGAGAGCAAGACTCATTTTTCATTACTGGGTGCTTGTGTAAGACAAAGGAATCTTAATAAGGAAGAGCTCGTTTCCCTGATCTCATTTTTATTACCTTACCAGTCTCATCCTCTGTTTGTTTGCATTTCATACACCCGCCTTGCTCCTATTTCCATCTTAGATTAGCTGAAGCCAAACACAGCTCCCACACCAGGATTTGCAACGTGCTCCCTCACAACACCCAGGACAGAGGACAATGGTCACACTGTGACCAGAGCTGGGGACAATTTGCCTTTCACAATGGCCACAGCCTATCACAGAATCCCAGAATCATTCAGGTTGGACAAGACTTCCAAGACCATCGAGTCCAACCTGTGATCCATCCACACCTTGTCACCAGCCCAGAGCACTGAATGCTATGTCCAGTTGTTCCTTGGACACCTCCAGGGATGGGGACTCCAAACCTCCCTGGGCAGCCCTTTCCAGTGCCTGACCACCTTTTCCAGGAAGAAATTCCTCCTGATGTCCAACCTGAAACTCTACATAGCTTTTATTATAAATCCAGGGTATTACAGCTCAGAAATAAGATATTACCCATAGTTCCTGAATTCTTGCCATTCATTAATGACCACAGTTGGGTCATTTGGACCAAAGTCTCCTCAGCAGCACTTAGAAATGACCTTATTGATTGGTGCAGGATCCCAGTGAGCTCAGCCAGCTTCTCTCAGGGCTTCCGCTCATTATTGTTCTAGTGAAAGATGACCCTGCCCATGGCAGTGGGTTGGAATGGGGTGATCTTTTAGGGATTTTCCAACCCAAAGCATTCCATGATTCTGTGACCTCCCTGTCCTGCCCAACTGCTCTTAAACTCTGCCTTGTACTGCTCCACACTGCTCCAGCTCACCCGAGGTGTTTCCTGCCAGGGGACTTGCTCTTCAGAACATTAATCCTGACAGTAGTGATTCTCCTGTACAAGGCATGTGGGTGCCATGGGGACAGATCTCAGCAGAATCGGAGCAGGGAGATTAATACTAATGAAATTGCCCTCTTCAATCCTGGCCAAACTCCATCAGCTTGGAGCATCTACCTACAGAGCTGAACATGAGCGGGGAGCAGGTGGGAGCTGCAGTGAGCTGTGCCCAGACTCAGCCTGGCACCTGCCCCTGTTATGAGGGGAAAAACTGAGAAAACAGTGATGCATGTGCCAGTGCACCATCCCCAGGAATGCAGTGCATCAGGAGTAGCACTGGGCCACAGGCAGAGGCACTACAGGGACTGCAAACAGGGGCACTGCCCCCCCTGCCCACACCCAGTTCAGATGGTTGACACCTTCTCTACAGAGGGATGATGCTCTCAGAGATAATGCTTTCAGGATCCACACCAGTCCTGCTCTGCTCCCAGTCCTAGGACTCAAAACTCCATCCCTGCTCTGTCTCTGCCCTCTCAAGCCTCCAAGGGGATCAAACACTCTCCTCCACCCCCTCCACCTCCCTCCACGATGCAGGTCCTAGTCCCTTATTTACACAGCTTTTCCAAACTCAACCTGTGCAATTGCTTCAGACATGAAACAAAAAGAACCAGTTTCTCTGTGACCCACATGCTGGGCACAGCTGTAAAATGGGGCTTGTGGGTGGGCTGGGGGGTCCCTCTGATGGGCACAAATTTGGGCTGGGCACGTGGGCACCCACTGAACCCAGGCACTACGAGGCATCTCCACTGGAGGTGAGGAGGGGCAGTAGGGCCATGTGACTGCTTAGGCCCCTCTCCAGTTCCCTCACAGCCTATTAACATCACCACCAAAAATTAACATATTTGATATTAGAACTGTAGAAACGCATCCCACTTCCTCAGCCAGGAACGGCGAGCATATGGCATACAAATCCTCAAATAGGCTGCATCGCCTCTTTAAATTCTCTCCAGAGAATACATCAAGGGCTGTTATACTGCTCGAAGCATGTTTTTGATGTAGTGACTTTCATCTGGTGTTTCACTGATCCTGGCGTGGCAGCGACTGCCTTCCTTGATTTGATGTTTTGACCTTAAACTCCACAGGTCGCCCCCAGCCCGGTCTCCGTTCTGCACGTGCTGAGGGAGCCGGGGGGCAGCTCAGCTGCAGCACCCCTGAGCCTGGGGACGGGCTGGGGGTCCCTCACCTCAGGCTGTGGGTGCTGCGGCCGCCGACGGACTGCGCCGAAACGCTCCCGGCCACTCTGGTACCTGCCGGGGTTGTCCAGCCCGTGGAGGAACTCGGCCAGGACTTGATGCTCTCTGCAGGCTCCAGGCTGAGCGTGGAGCCAACACTGGAGCAGACATCCCTGTGGGGAGAGGAGAGACCTCCTTAGGGCTGCAGGCACAGGTGGGGGGACAGTGGCACCGGGGAGGGGTCCCGGATCCTGCGTGGCAGTGACGGCTGACACAGAGCAGGGGCTCCTCACACGGCAGCCCCAGCTGGTGGGACCCACTCTGCCTGGTTTGTGGCACCGGCACAGATAAAACAAACCTTTCCAGGCAGCCTGGCCCTTGTGCCATTGCTGCTGCCACTTGCTATTTCCTCAGGCTTTTACAAGTGCTCTCTAGCCTGCAGTGCCCAGGGCCGGTGTGACCTACAGACCCCTGGGCTCCTCCTGAGCTGGAGCTACCCCTGCCCACCCTCCAGAACGAGGCGCAGCAGATGAAATCCTTTAGGATCTCGATTTCCCTTCAAAGTCACAGATCAGTTTTATGTCTCCAAGAGTAGCCCAGAGGAGTGAGAGCATCCTGCTGAGATAAGAGACAGAGCTCAAAGGGAAAGGGAGCAGGTCGATGGGCATGGGGCACACAACATCAGATATCTGGATGCCAGTGTGACCCCTGCCCATGCAGGCTGCAGCAGCCAGCGATCCATAGCCCACGGCAGAAGCAGGCACAGTCCCCTGCCCCTCAGCAGCAGCTCCCCGGGCTCACTCACAGCTCTCTCCTGGAACACAGAGACTCCCGCGCCGTCTGAACGCTGCAAAGAACAACGGGAGAGCATCAGCCACGGGAGGCAATGGCTCAGGGAGCCTCCCCAAGGCCACTGCAGGAGGCTGACGAGGGGAAAAAACCAGCTGTGTCAGAGGGTGCTGCTCTGGCTGTCGGTGTGGCCAGGGCAGGGGTTCGCGTGAGCCAGGAAACCCCACCAAAACAGCCTCAGTGGTGCCTCAGGACATGCAGAGCCCTTCCTGCTCCCCGCACGGGCCAGCCCTGGCTGCAGCCAGGACCCCAGGGCAAAGGGCAGGGAGCAGAACACGGCAACACCCCAGCACACACCCCAGCACACCAACACACACCCCAGCACACCCCCCAGCACACCACCACACACACCAACACACCAACACACACACCAACACACACCCCCCAACACACACACCCCAACACACC
>VXAU01003436.1:374616-441552 GCA_013399695.1 Formicarius rufipectus | reverse complement strand
ACCAACACACACCCCAACACACCCACACACACACCAACACACACACCAACACCCCAACACACACCCCAACACACCAACACACACACCAACACACACCCCAACACACCAACACACACACCAACACACCAACACACACACCAACACACACACCCCAACACACACACCCCAACACACACACCAACACACCAACACACACCCCAACACACACCCCAACACACACCCCAGCACACACCCCAACACACACTCCAGCACACACCCCAACACACAGCTCCTCCTGCAGCAGCTGCCGTTCCCCTGGGGAAGCCCTTCTCACCTCTGGCTGGTGCATCAGCTGCATTGGAAATCGCTTCTCTTTTGAGAAGCAAGGAATGTCTGATCTCACAGTTTCTATCTCACCCTTCCCTGGTTTAATCACTACACAGAGCAAATCTCCTCTCACTGTGTGCTGACAAGCACACCTCTGTTGTGGTTTTTTTGTTGGTTTTTTTTTGTGTTTTTTTTTTTAAACTCATTTATCTGGTTTGTCTCCATTTGCCACAATGCCCCTTTAGACATGTAACAGAGGGGAAAATTGAAGGGCTGTAGACATAACACCTGAAAATGCACTGGAATTTTTTCCTCATTTTTTTTCTGAGTGAAATCCTCTACCCAGCCATTCAGTTTCATTGGCTCCTCCAGCTCTTGTGGCTGATCAAAGCAGGATTATCACTTGATGAACCCAGCACTGGGGTACCCGCTGCTGCACAGCAACACACCACTGCCAGGGACAGGACCTGCACTGCAAATGGGGCTGTTCCCACCCTTTTTTGCTCAGTTTAAGCTGGGCCGCACAGGAGGATTTCAAGGGTGACACTTTTTCATGAAACCTTCCATTAACACCAAGTTCTTTGTTCATACACATGTGCTGCTGCAAGAAAAACATGTGAGGATGGGGACATGCAGTTACAGCCACCCTGGCATCGCCCAGCACACCATCCTTCCCCACCACAGCAGCCGAGCCTGCCCCCCTGCAGCCCCCACAGTCCCCCCAGCCCCGTTCCTCACCTCTCGGCATCGCTCTCGTCGCTGGACCGCAGCTCCTCCAGGGCCACCTGCAGGTCTGCGATGCGCCGGATGGAGGTGCCCAGGTCAGCCTGCAGTGCCTGCCGCACCTCTGCCAGCTCTGCCAGCTGCTGCTCCTGCACAGGTGGCATCATCGGGTTAGTGCCAGCACCCCAAAACCGCGAGCGGAGTGTCTGCTAAAGCTCCCCCAACCCGCTGCTCCCTGTGCCTGCCGGGGCTTGGTACCCACACTGAGCCCTGCAGCACCTGCAATGGCTGTGGAACACAAAATCGGGCTCGTGGAAGGTGTCCCTGCTCATGGCAGGGTGTGGAACAAGATTATCTTTAAGGTTCCTTCCAATGCAAAGCATTCCAGGATTCTACATGGCCCCAGCATTGCCCGCAGCTGGGTGGCCTCACAGCACACCAAGGATGCCAGCTTGGCACCGCACCCCTGTGTTCACCACATTCCAAGTTCTTCCAGCCAGCAAGGGACTCTTCCTGCTGTCTCTGAGCCATCACTGGACAGAGGGAGGAAGAGAGTGAGTGTGAGCTGCAGATCCGCAGTGATTGAAGCTGCCAGCTGTGAAATCGCCAGCACAGCAGTGACAAGGTGAGGGATGATGTGCAGCATGGCCATGACAGGCCTGGCACAGGAGCTGGCGCACTGTCACAGCAAATAACGGGAGTCCTGGAATCACCGGGTGCACGGGCCTGAGGGGAAGAGCGTCTCAGTTCATCAAAACATGCAAGGAAATAGCCTAGTTTGGGTTGCACAGCCTCACAGGGGCTTCTGGAAGTGCACCAGTATTGCTGAAGACCTGACTGTTTCTAAGAAACTTTCTGAATCTCGGTGCTTCCGAGCCCTCTGCTTCCTCCCAGCTCAGGCAGAAAGTGGAAAGGACCTGTTTCATCAAGAGAGCTGCTCCAAGTGGCATGGGCTGGGCTGGGCAGTGGGATGCTCCCACACCAGGGCTGATCCCTGGGGCTCAGGACGGGGCACGCGGTGAAACACCGATCCCTGAGAGGAGAAAAGCCCAAGGGGACAAAGCCCCAGCTCCAGGTGCCTATGGACCTGTGTTCAGCTATTTGGGACTGCAGGACCAGGCAGTGAAGAAACCACCAGATAAAGAGCTCAGCCCTTCCACAGGATGGTAAGAGCCTCTACTGAACCTGCTCCTCGGCTCCAAGATACAGCACAAATTAAATACAGTTCAGTGGTTGCACTTAATTCCTCTCTTCCATTTTGCTGTTACTAACCTGACAGAGATGGGCAGGGAGGCAGATGGACTCACAGCAGCATCCTTCCCTCTGCTTCCTCTAGCCACTGTCAAACAAACCCTCAGGGACGGCTGTGGGGGCAGCAAGCAGTGTATCCTGGTGGGGTCTCCCTGGCTGGTGGGGTCTCCCCCAACCTCTTTACCTCCTGCAGGACACTCATGGGCATGCTGACAGAAAAGGGACCACCACGGGATTGATGCTGCTGGGCTGGGGCTCCAGCCTGGCTCCCCCCAGGGATGTCCTGGAGCACCCACAGTCTGTGGCACCCACGCTGGTGGCCTTGGGAAGGGAATACACAGGGCAGTGGGGTGATGTTGGGGACTGTGGGTAACCCTGGGGTCCCCTGCCCACAGGCCAGTCTAGTGACTTGAATGTGAGTCTAAAAATAAAACACTTGTTGGTTAATAAGATCTCACATTGCTCAACCCCACATCCCCCCTGTTCCAAATCTCATCCACAGAGGCACTTTATATTTTCCTCTGTACTCTAAAATTATCTTAAGGAAAGGAACAATTATGTCAATATAATTAAATTTCAAATGCAAAAATACCATCTTCATAATGCAAAGTGACAAGGCTGGCCCCAGCATCAGGCCCCTGACACACAGGAAGCTGTTAGACACCTCTGACACAGGTTGTTTTGATCTAAAGATAAATCCAGGAAGCATTTCCCTTTTCCTGCAGTCCCTGGGCTGAGCACTGACTTCCTCACACAGGATGAGCTGTGGGGCAGAGCTGAATGTTTGTTTCCTCTGAGCAGGAAATGGGGGCCAATAAAGGGGGAAATATATTTGTTGAGAAAACTCATAATATTGAGCCAACTGAGCTGCAGCTTGAGCAGGGGGGCTGAAAGGGGCATTCTCTGCTGTTTAAATGCCTGTTGGCACCAGCATCTCTGGCTCCTTCCACCAAACCAGTCAGTCACGCACAGCAGGACCAGCCAGACCAGCTCAGGATCTCAGACTGATGCATATGTTGTAGTCAATAAATAAAATATATGTTCTTCCTGGTTCCAAATACATTTCCAAACCAGATTCTCCCATTCATATTGGTGGACAGTTCGTCCCAGAGCACAGGACTCCCAAACCCCAGCAGCAACATCCCACTGGCAGGTCAGAAGCTGTGATTTTAGAAGGCTGAGGTTGATTTCTGCAGACAGGGGGACTGGATTAAGGGCTCTCCAAGACAAGGGAGACAGGAGGTCCCTCAGTGATGGCCATCAAACCCACACAGAGCTGCTGCTCCCAGCCAGACTCGGGACCCTTCCATGGGCTCACGGGAGGAGGTTTCTGCACACCCTGATGGAAGGACTGTGACAACACGAGCTAAACTGCAAGAACCATCAGCTCCTCCTGTGAGTGACACAGCCCAGTGCTCAGCAGCAGGTCTGGCCTGCTGGATGCCTTTCCCTGTGGTTCATATGGCCCCTCTGCATACACCCTGCAGCTCCCTGACCCCTCCTGCCACCTCCTGCTCTCACTGCAGGGACAGGCTGGAAAGGAAGAGATTTGCTGTAAAGGGATCATGGATACTTTGGAGGAAACCAGACAAGAGGAAGCCAAGGAACACAGCCCTGGCAGCCCAGCAGCCTGGTGCCTGCACAGCAGCAGGGCTGTCACCAAACCCAGAGCCACAGCAGGAGGGGACAAGGGAAGAGCAGGCTCTGCACCAGCAAGGACAGGAGGAGGTGTGGGTGGGCTGCCACCCCGCTCTGCCCCTGCACAGATGCCAGGTGAGAACCCTCTGCCCATCGTTTCCCTGAGCAGCACCACAGCTTCCTCCTGCCATCCCATTTTCCAACCAACAGGAAAAGATGCTCAAGCCCTCGACAGCCTGGACAGTGTGAGGGGCACGGGGCGTCAGCCCACCAGGACACAAAGAGAGAGGGGACATCTCAGCCAGCAGCTCCTTCCCATCCCCTGCCTCTCCACATCTTGGCTTTGCCTTCATTGTTTCTCTGGAACAGGATTTCTGCACTGGTTTTCTTCAGAGGTTATTTTCCAGCTCATTTTGTCTCAGAAGCATTTGAAGATAAGTTAAAATTTGATAAGCAAAACCAGCAGGGAAATAGTTTGTGGGATTCCAAGGGATGCCCAGGCCAGCACCACAGAGCATCCAGGGCCATGTCCTTGTCACCACCTTGTATTTTTGTTTGTGGTTCAGCTGTGACAACACAACCTTTGCACGCTCCCATCCAACTCCAGTGAAGTGTAATCTAATTAGACCGATTTGGATCACTTTTCTTTGAATAACTTAGTGCACACCTGCAGTATTCATCCATCATTATTATTTTTAATTAAGTCATTAACTTGCAGGTTTTCAGAGTTTTTGAAGTGACAAAATTTGCTCGGTCGAAGGCTCGAGTGAGAGTGTGTGGGGGGGGACACACAGTAATTGTTGTGTGAGCAGCCACCAGTGCTGATGGATTCCCGAGGAATTTACTCCTTTAAAGGCAAAGCAGAATCATAACAGCCCTAATTAGCACATACACAGCCGAGTTTTCTTTCCTGGCTCCTCTGTCACCCAACCTCACCTCTAAGGACTGGCTGCCTTTGATCGTAATTGTCTTTACACTTCGTCAAAGTCATTAACTTTCCGGTGAAAGAGCAGCTGGAAAGAGCCAGGAGCGGGCCGGGCAGGGGCTGAGGGCTGCGGAGACATCGGGGGGTTTGTTGGGACCCTGCTGGGAGCACGGGGTTTGCCTGGCTGAGACCGTGGCATTCCCGGCTGGAGGTACAAACAGCTCTTGCTTTGCTTCTCAAGTTCACTGGACGCATCAAAACAAAAAGCTTTAAAGTTTGCAAAGGAACAAAAAATAATCCTAAAGCTAAGGCTATGTTTTGTTACACAGCATGGCCATAGTGAGGCTGCAGCACACAGATCTGCCAGCAAAAGAACCAGAGGGGAAAAAAATGTTATTTACACAGAAGCTCTCATCTTTTTTACAAAAACAAAATAAAATCAAACCAACCAAACAAAAAACACCACCCTGTGAAGAATATCTTCACACCTGTACTTCAGTTTTCTGTAAAATTAGTTAATTATTATGCTGATGTATTTCACAGTTTCATTAAAGAAACCTGATTTTAGGATAGCGCCTTCAACACCTTCCCCTCTCCGCGGTGTGCCAAGGGACGGGGACGCCAGGGTTAGTGGAGCTGTGTGTGGGTTCAGAGGGGCAGGAGGACACACGGCAAGTCCATACATCTCCCTGGATTGCGCCTCGGCCAGCCAGGGCTTCATCCCGACAGGATCAGCCTCTGCTTTTCCGTGGGCATCCCATCCAGGAGGCAACCAGCTCTGTGGGCAGGAGGGACTCCAGGGACACCTCTCCACAGCTGAACCACTTTCCAGAGTTCTCATCCCAGAGTCCCATCCCAGAACCCCCATTCCAGATGCTTGATGATTTCCAAGCTGCACAGGCAGGTCAGTCAGTGGCAGCCCAGCTGGCACCATCCTGCCCTGAGAGCAGGCTCAGGAGGGAAGCCCCAGACCGTGGTTGGTCCCAGCTGCTATGACAGCAGCTCATCACCCGTCCCCTGGCCCTCTAGGGTGTCACAAACTGGCTCAGTTTGTTGCATGTGCTCCACGGTTTCCTGGTAAGGTGTTCCCAGGTGTTCCTGGTCCCAGTTCTCCATCCATCCCAGCCCCTGCTCCATCCCTCCCTGCTCTGCAGCTTCACCAGGAAACACATGTACAGGGACAAGCACAAGCGTGTCTGCACACACCATGAGCGCAGAGACCAGGGCTTGTTTTAAGCTCCCCAGGATTAACTCCAAGTTGGAAATCCATCTCTGGCTCCTCACCATGACTCAGTGCCTGCTGCAGCCCAAGGAGACCAGGTGGCTGGCTCTGGCCTGCCAAGCTCTGGGTGTCAGCACAGCAGCTGAGAAACAAGGAGCTGTTGCAGGCTGGGATCCAGATTTTATTGGAAGAGAAGCTACACCTCCAGGGAGGAAACCTAGGACGTGCAACCAGAGCAACGACTGAGACATGCAGGGCCAAGTACTGTTACAAACCAAGTCTCCCTCGCTGCAATGGCACTGAGCTTGGAAAGTGTTCCAAATCCATCCTCCTTATAAAATTCATAAGGCAAAGCCTTCTGCCTGGCAGCCAGCTCTCCAGCTCCCTTCCCTGCTCCTCCCTGGATACTCCCTGCTGAAAGGCTGCCTTCCAACTGCCCAAAGCTGAGTGGAAAACAAGGGAGGGATGGAAATAGCTGCCCTGAGCCTGGCTGGGGGTGTGGGGATGGTGGCACAGGAATTTCCAGTGCCTTGACCGTTGATAAATACGAGCTCTGATAACAAAATGCCTTCCATTTTGTATATGGTACACAGATATGATATATATACACACCTATACAGGCAGCAGCTCTTAGGACTCCAGGAAACAAGATGGGATTTCTAACCCAATCTGTGCAGTGGATTTGTTCCTTCAACATACCCCTTAAGCCCCAGCAGTGCATGGCAAGTCCACAACCTAGCTGCTGTGTATTTAAATAAATTAAAAAAATAAATTGTTAGGTGCAGACCATGACTTAAGTAATGTCAAGTGAATAATTCACGCTGGATTTATAATTGATGGGGGATTTAGCAGGAGCAGAGCCATAAGTGGCTTTCTATTAACTATTGATGCTCCCCTCAGAATCCTGACAAGCAGGACTGGGCTCTGCGATCACAGCTCTGCCCCATGTTTTATTTAAGTGCTGTTAAGAGGACACACAGTCTGGGGGATGCCTCTGCTCCTGGGAATGCTACAGCAGCTCTTGGTTCTGTTGTGGCCATGCTCATGGAGTCTGTTTCCATGGAGCAGTCTCCCCAAACAGCCAGCATGGAAAACCTGGAAGGTTGTGGTGTGTCTGGGGGAGCCCATCCACTGCTGGGCTTGCTGGCTCCTTCCTTCAGCAGATACCACATAAACTCAAATATCTGAGTGTCTGGATAAACCCAGACCCCTCTGTTCTGCCTTACAAACTCAGTTATTTATGGAGTTTTGGGTTTTATTTGAAGGAGATGCTTCTAAAATCCCTTTCAGACCTCTTTGCACACCCCACTTGTGAGAACAGAAGAGTGCTAACAAGTCCAAGTATGTTGCTTCACCCATCACTCACATCTCCATATGAAGCATTCAAAAAGCTTCTCAAAATATTGGCACAAGCCCCAAAACACAGTGAAAAGAATCCACCTAACAGCCAGCACATCTGTGTTCCAAACACTGAGCTTCCAACAAAGCTGCAACAAACCCCCAACCAACACGGCGCCTGCAGCCGTGGCTCCCTCGGTCACCCAGGGAAAGCAGCAGGAGCAGGGAGCCCTGCAGCCCAGCATGCCCACAGCACCACAGGGGCACCCAGCACAGCCTCCTGCTCCAACATCTCCTGGCTCTGCAGGGCATGGATGGCTCCACGACTCCGACCTCAATCCATGCCAGGGCAGGGTGTCCCAGCAGCTGGAGCAGTGTGCCAGCACACAAGGCTTGGCCTGGCAGAGCAAGGACAAAGTCTGTCCCTGGCGTAGCCAGGGGATTGGGAATGATTCACATCATTCCCCTTGGAAATGCTGGCAGCCTGGGGGTGGAATAAATGCTGAAATCTCCTTGACTGTTAAATAAAAGACTATGGATAACTGCTCCTGATTTGACCCTGCTGTCAGCAGAACTGCAATATCTTTCAATTACTGTTCAGGAGCGAGACTTTCCCTTGGACTACTGGAAGAAACAACATGAAAAGAGAAGCTGGTAAAGGGCTGTAAAGTGAAGGTGAATCTGGTTTTGCTGGTCTCCAAACCCAGCTGAGGCTCTGCTCCCTCAGAGTGGGTTTAGCTGCTGGTTGGCACCATCTGAGCAGCCACCACAGCACAGGAGATTGGTTTGGCACAGCCAGGAGTGCCAGGAGGAGTTGGCACTGAGCCCTGAGCCCCAGCACACTGAGCCCCACAATCCGCCTGTGGGGGACTGGCAGGAGAATTGGGCACTGCCCATCCACTCTGGTTCTGCTTGACTTGAGGGAAACTGGAAAGAGGAGGTACAGGAATGACCTAAACAACTTGGAATCAGATTCATTCAGGTTAGAAATACCTCCAATATCATCAAGTTCAACCATTCCCCCAGCACTGCCAAGGCCACCACCAAACCATGTCCCCAGGGGCCACACCTACATGTGAACTGCAATTCTCCCAGTGGAACTGGCAAAGCCAACTCCTTCCCAGGACAAAAAAAAGGTGGAGCAGAGGGACTGCCCAGGCTGCCAGCCCAGCCATGGAGAAAGGGAACATGAGGGGTTTCAGAGACAGCTTTGGTTCTACAGTTTGGGGCTGTTGAGGGATGCAAAGTGATTCCTGTCTCTCCAAGTCCTGACACAGCCCAGGACGCGCAGCGTACCTGCAGAGGGGTCAACTCCATCCCTAAACTCAGAGCACACATAGCACCACGCAGAAAATGACATTTCTGGGGCCCTCAGACCAACCTGGAGGTCACCACGGAGCAATCCCCTCTGCCATGGCCACAGGACTGGCCAAGCCCCCAGCCCTTACCAGCTCCACGCGCCGGCGGCTGGACTCCAACTCCCTCTGCACCAGTTCATCCATGTCAGCCTTCATCTCCTCCATCCTCCTCTGGTAGTACCTGGTGTTCTCCTTCTCCCGCGCCTCTGACTCGGCCGCCTTCTCCAGCTCCTCTCCCATCTTGATGATGCTGTCTCGCAAGCGCAGCACCAGCACCTGGGGTGCCAGGTGAAGCGAGGCGGGTGGGGTGAGGTGTTAGAAGCTCTCCACAAGCATCAAGCCACTGTTGGTTGTCAATAAACCCCCACAGCGAGGCACGCAGAGGTAACAGCAATGCCACGAACCATATGGGCTGTCTGCAGCTCCAACCCGTCCCTCCCCAGAGCCGACCCGGTGGGCGACACTGTGCCTGCCTTTCACAAGCCACAGCGAGGAGGGGGTACCTCAAAGCGCTTCATCTGCACAGCCTGGAAGTCCAGCTGGCTCTCCAGGTCGCGGATCCGCGCTTCCTGCCGGCTGACGATGGAGCGCTCGGCCGGGCTCTGCTCCAGCTGCGCCGCTCTCGCCTGCGCTGCCTGCAGCTGGGGCAGGACGGCTCTGTTGGCACCTCCCTGCCCCTCTCCTGCATCCCCCACCAGTCCCCCACACGTGCTGGGGGCCTCTCCTGGCCCTGACGTGATGAGCACCGTGGCAGAGCCTTGCCTTTGATTCCCAAAGCATTCTCTGCTGTTAAAGCCACACGGCACAGGCCTGACACCAGTGAATAATTTTGAATGAAAAATCTGCTGGCGAGTGCCACGGGGCTGAGTCTCCTTTACTTTTCTCATCTCACAGACTCTTTGAGGACAGCAGGCGTAAAAATTCACAATCTGTGTGGAAAGCTGCCCGGGCCGAGCTGCTTCTTCAACTGTTACACTGAGATCTCCAAAGGAAACTGCCCTTTTAGTGATCCCAGTACAACTCGGGTTCAGATTTTGAATTTGACCTAGAACTACAGGAATTTGTCTCCTTTTATCCGGCCTATCTCCAAAGCACCACCCGCTATGCCTCGGAGGGAGCGAGTCCTGCTTCTGATTCCTGGGCAGCTTAGCTACGCTCCAATAAAGCACTTAACTTAATGGGATTACTCATGTGTTTAAAATTAAATCCATCACTCCAGGAGGGTTGGCACAGCTGCAGAGGCGAGGGATGCAGCACCCCCAGGTGTCCACCCAGGTCCAGCCCCATCCCAGCCACGGCACCAGCAGCTCAGGAGGGCAGGAGGGAGCAGTTGGGCTGTGAATACCGAGAGCCTTGCCAGGAAAAGGTTTCTGCGGCTCAAGGCCCTTGCTGGGAACGCCCCACAGCCTGCCTTGGCTCTGCCCTGCCCTGCCCCGAGGGCTGTGAGCACCCAGCAGCACTGCGCTGCTTTCGAGGGCACTCACAGCCCATCAGGAGGAGGAGAGGCACTTGACCGTGTCAAGAAGGGAAAATGGTTTTGTGCTGCCTGGTCAGCCACTTGAACTCATTTCAGACCCAAGTGTGGCATCCACGGCTGGCACAGGTGATGTGCTGGGCACAGATGCCAGCAGATGCTCCTGCTCCTCAGCTCTGGTGCCACAGGCTGGGCACGAATTACCTTCTCCTGCAGGCTCTGCTTTTCTTTCTTCACATCCTCCACCTGTGTCTGCAGCTCCCGGATCTGAGCGATGTCTGTTGCTGACTGCAGAAAGAGAAGGTGGGCAGTGGGAGCAATGGGACCAGCCCAGTGAGCTGCTCCTGGGTTGCACCTCAGGAGCTTAATTCTCATGACTCAATAAAGCTTTCCTAATTTTTGAAACAAATATTTGTGGATCAGGACAGAAACTGTGTTGTCAAGGTCATCTCTGTCCTCAGGACCCTTTCAGATACAGACTTCTGGATCTGTAACACCACTACCATGGGCACCAGTCTGCGAATTGTCAGTCTGCCTGGCCTGTCCCTTGTGCCCTTAGGAGCCTTGAGGTCCCTCAGCAGCCAGTACAATCCTTTGGGAGAGAGACCCTGACGTATTCTGGATACAGACAGAAAGCCCCACAGCTCTCTGGCAGCACTTTTTAAGCTCTGCATGAGAAAGCAGTGAAAGAAAGAATAAAAAAAGGACGCAGACGGGCAGCTGTAGGATTTCACAAGCCCTGGAACTAAAGCCAAGACACCTCTTGTAACTCAAAACTGCAAGTGAGATGAGCTGGAGCCATGAGACATCCCTTCCTCATCACAGCATCTGTGTCCTGGGATCCCCACCCTGCTGTGCACACACAGACACCACTGTTTGATCTGTGCCAGGATCAGGGTTGTCCAAGAGCCCTCTCTGGGAGGGAGATGCTGTGCCAGCTCCTACCTGGGCAATCAGAGCCTTGTGCTTTTCCATGAGCTCATTCAGGTCTTCCTGGTCCTCCTCAATGCGTTTCAGGAGATCAGCTCTCTCGTGCTGCAGCTGGAACAGCTGCTCATCCACCTGCAGGAGGATGCACAGGACCCCTGGCTCCTGCATCCCACAGGGAACCAGCCACACCACCCAGACTGCAGTGTCCTCTGGGACACACTGCCAACAGCTCCAGCCCATCAGAGAGGCCACGGGAGCCCCTGGGTATCCACAGAGCAGCACTGTGGCATGCTGGACCCTTTATCCACCCATCGAACCACCCCGGGGGCTGCTGTTTACAAACAGTCTGGCTGATTGAGTGGATATCCTCTGACATTTAGTATTTATGCTTGGACATGTAGTAAATACACTTGGTGATGTAGTAAACACTCTGAGGTTATTTACTAAACATGCTGGTAGTTGCTGATTTAGGCAAACAAGCTCCTGATTGCTGCCAAACCCAAGGAGGGGGGATTGTGTCCTCCTACTTCCCCCTGCCCTGGTTACATCTCCAGGAACTCACCAGGGTCTTGTTTTTGCTGAGGGTCTCCAGCTCCCTTTGCAAGTTCTCCAGCTCCAGGGCTGCTGTCTGCTGGTTCCTCTGCGCCTCTGCACACTTTGCTTCACTCTCTTCCAACTGGACAAAATTGGGGGGTGGAAATCATCACTGATTATGCCACACAGCCATGTGTATTCCCACTTCCCCAGAGCATTTTTCCTTGGTAAAGCACATGGAATCTTGACCTTCTGCTCCTGGTTTAGAGGGAAAACAAGGCTTCTTTGGCAGCTCCCAGCACAACTCACCACAGGTCCCAACACCACTGACCATCCTGGTGAGTGTGGCAGGCAGCACCTCGACAGCACATCCACCCTCTGCCTCCCTGAGGTAGAGTTGGGATCACTAATTTGCAAAAATTATGTGAATTACATGTAATTCTTGATCAGAGCAATTCATGATTTGGGGTTTGCAAATGGGCTTTTCATGTGGTGTAAATTGCGTTTGCAAATACACACGGAAGATCACATTTATAAATGCTAATTTACTCCCGGGTTTTACAGCTCAGCCATTAAGATCACAATGATATTCAATGGGCTGCAAACATCTGGAAGCTGCAGCACCAACCCGAAAACACCCCCCTGCCAGGATAGAGGAGTTGATGTAGGCTGTACCTGAACATCCAGTTCCTTTCCCTGCTTGCTGGGCTTCTTTCTTTCCAAAAAAGAAAAGCAACCACCAAACCCTTCTGCTCACTGCTCATTTCCTGTGCCTGGTCCCGGTTTCCCTTTGGAACTCACAGGAGCAACAGGAGCCACTGCACACCATGGTGAGGGTTTGAGCATTTTAGGCTGTTTTCTCAGGGTTTACTTGTCTCTTTTGAACTCTCTCCTTCACAAAATGGGGGAAATAATGAAATAACTGGAGCAATCCTTCTCTTGTTTCCCTCCACTGTTTGGAGTCATTGAGACCTTCCACTAGAGAGGCCAGAACTTTCCTCCACCAGTTGAAAAAACACCCCTTGAGTTTTGCTGGGATGAGATGAAGATGCCAGTTGGGTCAACTCCTGGTTTTATGGCCAAGGGCTTTCCCACCCATCTTGGGGCTCCTCCAGAAGCAATGGCATCCATGACCAGCTCTGGGACTGGCCTGTCCCCTGCCATGACCTCACCAAAACTCCTGATATATTAATCAGAGGGAAACACATCTCCAGGACCTCTCATTAAACAATGACCTTCTTCCAATTCACTTTGTGTAATGGAATTTTCCCACTTGGGAAGAATAAATTGAAATTCCCCCCAAAAATGCATAATGTATGAACTTCAGAACAACATTAGTTTGCTGTGAACACCATCTGTTAAATACCTGCGTAAAATGGATGCCTCAGCCTTATTAAGGAACAATGTTGTACTTCCAGCCATATGGATTTTGATTAACGGAAATGTAGCATTTTAGCAAAGCTTTTCTCCTTGTGGAGCTCCGTGGGCTGGTGGTAGGATGCACTGGCTTTTGAGAAAGTCATCATGAATGCCATTAGAAATTGTTTAAATTTAAAGTACAGAATAATCATGTGGCATTTTTAACACATGCAGAGTCTCAGTGTTGGTGGCACAGCAAAAACTCAGTATCTCCAAAGTTGAGGCTGTTCCCTCACCTCCAAACATGAGGCAGTCAAGCCAGGGAAGGGGGGTGAGCACAGAGTCCTGCCCCATTAAGAGCACCAAGGTTGGGGAAAAAGAGGGGTTGTGCAACCTCTCCAGCCCCAAAGTGGGATTTGGGAAATACTGAGGAGTTAATGAGGTGCAGCGTTACAGCATTGGGCCAATAAGAGAGAATACGTGAAATGCCAAAACTGACCATTCCCACCGCCTGCCCTGGCCATGGCCAAAACTGACCCTTCCCACTGCCTGCCCTGGCCATGGCCAAAACTGACCATTCCCACCGCCTGCCCTGGCCATGGCCAAAACTGACCCTTCCCACTGCCTGCCCTGGCCATGGCCAAAACTGACCCTTCCCACTGCCTGCCCTGGCCATGGCCAAAACTGACCATTCCCACCGCCTGCCCTGGCCATGGCCATCCTCTGCCCTGGACATCCAGGTAATGGACACAGGCATGGCCATGGAGATGGACACACCACTGGCTCCAGCAGGCCAAGCTTACCTTCCCCTTCTCCCCTGGCACAGGTGGGAACAGCTGCTGCTCACAGCTGTTATTTATGCACAACCACCATCCCAATTATATTTGGATGTTGCTGGAATTCCTCATGCCTCCCGATTAGCTTCTTTCCAGGGGAAATACACAGTACAGATTAATTACTGAGCAGTTTGGGAGGATCATTAACTCAGCCCCTGTGGGATCCAAGTCCATGGCAAGTCTGGGGTGGACAGCCCCGAGGGGCCCCTGTCTATGGCAGGGCACCCTGTAGGACCCTGAGCTCACCCTGGAGCTGGGGTTATCCATGGACTGGTGGGCACAAGCTGGCACACACCTGCAGCTGCTCACCAGCTGCTCCCTCAGTGTCTGTGCTCAAACTATGGCAAATCCAGCGGGATCCCTGCTCCTGCTCACAGCATCCCTATGGCAACACCACCCCAGCCCAGCGCCGTGAGAGGCAGAGGGAAATGCACCAAACAGAAGGTAATTAACGGGAAAAGAGAGAAAAGTACTTAAACACTGTTGACTTAATTACAGGGAAGCCCTCCTTCCAAGGAGCCCTCGGTGCGTGTGAGGCACCGCACCCTGCCTGGGTGGGCGATGGCTGCGGGCTCACTGCTCGCCCCAAACTGAAACAGGAGAGCTGGAAATATTCCTCGTGGCTTCCCTGCTCCCCCGAGGGTCTCACCTGCCTGCGCAGGAGCTCCAGCTCCTGGGTGTTGGCGCTGGGCTGCCCCGGGGCCGCCACCAGCAGCTGCAGGTCAGCCAGCAGGGCGCGGGTCCGGCGCAGGTCCCGCCGCAGCCGCTTCTCCACGTCGAAGTCACGGTGACCGATCTGGGGAGAGGACAGGGGGTGTCCTGAGCCCTTCACCTCCATCAGAACCTCTCGTCTCACCCCAAGGCAATCCCCACACAGTCTAAGAACGTTTTGGTCTTGCTGAGGTCATGATGCAAGAAGATTTTAAGTACCTATGTATAAATATTACCGTTTTCATAGAATAATAGAATCACAGAATCATGGAATCATTTAGGTTGGAAAAGACCTCCAAGATCATTGAGTCCAACCTTTGACCTATTGCCACTTGGTCACCTCGACCAGAGCACTGAGTGCCACATCCAGTCATTTCTTGAACACCTCCAGAGATGGTGACTCTATCACCTCTTTCAAATAATTTCATAGTTAACTGAAAGGGAGTAAATAAATTTTGTAAACATTGAGACTGGCAGATTCCACCAAAATAGCACATTTTTCCCCACCAAAAAGCTGTAACTCTGAAAACATTTGCCCACCCTTGGTTTCCACCAGCCACATCCCTGCCCAGTAACCACTCCTGTGGCCAGGGGACAGCCCGGCCACACGACCGTGGGAAGCACATTAAAACCCCCCACCCTCTATGCTCCCACCTCGAGCTGAGAGCAACCATGGTTACAGGGATAAAGGAATTAGAAAAATACCAAGTAAACAGACATGGTTTCAGCACTTGATTTCAGCCTAATTGAAGTATAAGAGCATTTTCCATTTAGGCTGTTTTCCACGGCTCTTGCTTCAAACTCCTTCTCCTATTTTCTGTTCACTGGCTAAAATGAACTGTATGGATTTGACCTTGTAGCCCAGTTTAGAGTTGGCTGGGTTTTGCTGGAACCAGAAATCATTGGCATCTCCATTTCCTTAATTAGTTTTCTGGGTTGCCTGTTTTTTTTCCCTTTGTAAATGAACTGCCCTCTGCAAACCAGAGGGTGTTTGTAGCACTGCCGTGGTGGAGCTGGCTGGCTGTTCTGCCATGCCCCTGACTGTATCCTGGACACCACTCACATCATTTTCCTGTCACTCAGGTTCTGTCCACCACCACAGGGGATGGATTTGGTGGAGCTGCCCCCTCCCATTGTTGCAGCCCAGGGTTTTTAAGTGACAGAGCCAGGATTTCATTTAACAGCTCTGCCAAGGCTGCAGTTGCATCTCACAGGTACTACAGCAATCCCCAGCTGCACAGTCACACCGTGGCTGTCCTTAGGGGGCTGGGGACTGCCAGGGCAGCACTGGGGACAGCTCTGAACTCAGTAGGTGCCTTTCCTCATGAGCTCTTGCTAACTCTTCATCCATCTCAGTTCTCCTCCACCAAACAAGTGGGACTGTTGCAGGAACATCCTGCTTTGATACAGCACAATTTACTGTGACAGTGCCCAAAACATTTTCTAAGCAAAGAGATGGGGGGATATTATGGATAAGCCTCATCAGACCATTTTGTGTCTACTTGAAATACCCACCAGTCCATGCTGCAAAGCTCCCAGATTCATCCCATTTAATGAACACTGCCAGGACTGGTGAAATGGTGCAATCCAGCCTGTGCCAATGGCCAGAGGACACAGTGCTTAATAACCGTGCCAGGGGGAGTGGCACTGGGATGAGGGTGGGCAGGAAGCATCTGACAGACCCTCCAGGCTGAGCTCTGGGGGGCCCTGGGGTGCAGCACCACTGAGATGGTGACTGAACACACCGGGCTGGCGCCTCCCTCAGCCCTGGCAGCACCGTGGCCCCAGGGAAGGGCCAGGTGGGACGTCACTCAGTCACCAGAGTGCCACGATGGCCTCTGGGTGGTGCCAAGGGATGCCCAAACTCTGCTCAAGGAGGCTGCATTCAGCCCCTCACCTGCTGATTGCACGAGGAGCAGCAGGTTGTGCTTCCCCATGACCTACACTTCAATCGCTACCACAGACACAGCAGAGAGGGAGAAAGGATTTGTCCAACAAACGTGGCAGGGATAGAATTCCTCTGAAAAGAACAGACTTGGATAAACTGCTTTTCTAGGCAGTTGGATGCACTCCAGTGTTAGCTGAGGCTAGTTTGACTCTCATGAAGACACCAGCAAAAGGCAGATGCCTTCCCCAGCTTAGAAATTCTCCTGTACAAAGGGGAACAGTTCCCCTGTGTGGACCCTCAGTGGTACCACGTGGCTCCTGTGTGATCTTTACAGTCCCAAAGCCCCCAGATCCAGTGCTGCTGAGGCACACACCACTGCTCTGTCAGTGGCATTTGGGAGAGGTGAGGGACAGGAGCATCCCGGCCAGCTGCACGTGCATCAGCAACCAGGCCATTGCTCTGCCTGCAGCTGTGCATTCCCACTCCCATTTTTATGGACACGACCCCCAAAGCAGCCCCCAGGGCAGGCACTGTCCTCTTACCTGCTCACACAAAGTGCCAATCAGCCCTTCCAGGTCCTGTTTCTCGTGCAGCACCTTCTGCTTCTCCTCATACTCCTGTTCCAGCTGCATCTCCAGCTGCCGGAGCTGTGTGGAACAAACCCCAGCCATGCTCAGAGCCTGGCCAGCCCCCCAAAGCCCCATGTCCTGCACCCAGCACTGGGAATCAGGAATGGGCCGTGTCCCCTGGAGCACCTGCCCCCAGGCAGTGCAAGTGCAGTAGAGGAGAAGCAGTCCAGGTGCCTGCTGAATTTTTGGGGACAGGATGGGCTATTTGAGCCACTCTGCCTGTGAGACACACTCAGACAAGACCAAGGGCTGTCAGGGCAGCTTTGGACCCTTGTGTTTGCACCCACCAACCTTGTAGACTCATGGAAAGGGTATTTTCTGCAAATTATCCCCCAACATGAAACCCTGGAGTTGGTGCCCTTGACGTGATGCTGGTGTTACCAGGAACAGTGTGTCCATGCTCTGCATCACACATGGCTCTTGCACACTGTCCCCATCAGCCCCTCCAGTGTGGCAGGGACTCATCCTCACCCAGGTCCTGATCTGCACCCCTGAGATGTGACCAAGGCTTATGTTGGGGTGGTGGTGGTAAATCAGCACCTCGACACTTCCTGGGGACAACAGACCCCTGGAACAGCTCCTCCTCTGCACTGAGGACCTGGGGAGCTCTGAGGAGCACCCAGCATAGTCCCCGCACCCAGAGAGGACCTACCCTCTTCTGGCAGGACTGCTGCACATCCTCCAGCTCCTCGTCCTTGTCCTCCAGCTCCTTCTGATGGATCTGCTTCATCCGCTCGATCTCCAGTTCCAGCCTCTCATGAAGCTGCAAGACCCACCGATGATGCACAGCAGTAACACACAGCCCCGGAGGGCCGGGGATGGTGCTGGTGTGGGCTCTGTGTGCCCCGTGGGGATGGACACCCCTGGCACACCAGCCCCACGTTACCTGCTCCAGGTGATCAACAGCAGCCGTCTGTCGCTCCAGCTCCTTGCGCTGCTCGGCCGCGCTGCCCTCCAGGTCCCAGAGCTGCTTCTTGAGGGCAGGCACGGTGCTGCTGTCCATGGCACTGGGGGTGCTGAGCTCCTGCACCCGGCTGTCCAGCAGAGCCACCCTCTGTGCCAGGCTGGCCACCTCGGCCTCCTTCTTCTGCTCGGCCGGGCAGAGCAGAGGGTCAGACCCCAGACATGCAGGGGGGCCTGGCACTCACAGCCCGCTCTGAGAACCCACAGCATTCCCAACAGCATCACCCAAACCCCTCGGAGCAGCAGTGGGGGGTGGACAGCCCACTCCCCACACTGAGAACCCCATCCCCACCACAAGCACACCTTTCCCTCTTGATCCTGAGCTCACCTTCTCACTCCCACGGGTGTCCCCTCCATCAGTTCCCCACAGTCCCTGCTGCCTGGGGGTGATGGCAGCAGTCCTGCAGGTTGCCCCCGACCCCTACAGCCATGCCCCTGCCCCTGAAGGGTCTCGGTGGCACCTGATGGGGCACCATCCCATGGGCCACAGACCGGAAGCTTCCCACAGGTGAGATTTGGGGCAGGGGTGTGAGGAAGAGCATAAGTGACTCCCCTGACAGTAGGGGTGGGCCTGATCAGCTAAAGCATGGGATGGGGATCACTTATACATAGCAACAGTCCTTCTTCTAGCAGAGTAGAAAGTTATTTAAACACATCAGGTGCCTCCTAGAACCGTGCTAAAAGAAATTGAAATCAAGTTTCCTTATTACCTCTGCTCTAATTGCAAAGGTAATAGCTTTGCTCCCAACACTGTTCCCAAAACAAGGCGTAATGCAGTAAAGTGGGATGTCAGCTCTTACCTCCAAGCTCTGCTGAAGTTTACCCATCTCCCAGCGGATGCTGGTGTTCTCCTGGGACAACTTTTCACGGAGGCTCTTTTCAAAGGCAGACTGCCCCAGGGCCTGGGCTAACTGCAGGTCAAACCTGGAGGGGAACACCCGTTACCTCTCCCGAGGTGAGGCTGGACCTGGGCTAGCGGAAGCTGTCCCTTCCCACGGCAGGTCCCTCCCAACCCAAAATAGCCTGTGATTCCTTGAAAAGTCACACAGCAACCGAACGCAAAAATAACCCGAGGCTTTGGTGCAACCGCCAGCCCTTCCAGGAGCTTCTTCCCCATCCTAATCGTGCCCGCTCCCTGCCCTCCTGCTCCAGCACCCCCAGCCCTCCCGGCGCTCCCACCAGCCTTACTTCTTCTGCCTCTTGTCCAGCTCGTGGCTGCGGCTCTGCTGGGTCTCGGCCAGCACCCGGGCGTCCTCCAGCTCGCAGGACAGGCGCCCACAGCGGCGCCGCAGCCGCTGCGACACCTGCCTGGCTGCTGAGCACGCTGCCTGTGCTGCCCCGAGCTGCGGGGAGGGACGGCTGTGAGACACATGGGGCACACCCCACGGGACACACACCCCACGGGACACACACACCCCATGGGACACACACACCCCACGGGGAGGGACCCCATGGACCCCACAGCATATGTACCCTGGTTAAGATCCCCACGAGGGGCTCAGCCCCACTCCAGTCCCAGGGGATGATTGACTCAGAGATTTTTGACTACATAAGGACAAACTGAGGTGCTCTGACCCCGCAGGTTCCAGGCACCCCCCGAGTGCCTGCAGCACCCCAGCCCTCCTGCTGCGTCAGCAAACCTGCCCCAGGGCGATGCCTGATCCCGTTTCTCTGCAAAAAGCATTGTCTGGATAGAGGGAGATGAATCCCCCAAGGATTCACATCGTGTTTCGGACAGCAACACAGAGCTCTTACACGCCAGGCAATGGAGTCATTAAGGAATGACTTTAAATAAGCAAAATCTTGCATTAATGAAGCCTGTAATTCCAAACTAACTAAAAGCAAATGGGATGCTTTGCTTTAGTTGAGCTTATAAGACTCAGCTGCTTTTCATATTACTATTTAATGTACCATGAGCAATCTTCATTTCTTTGTTTTATCCGTATGGGAAGTGACCTGACTCCCAGGCACTGCTCTGGGAAGCACGTTGCCTTTTTCCCCCCTCAGGGCAAAGCTCCTAAGCTGCCAGTCTTTTACAACAACAGCTCTTTGTGTGACAGATGGTGCCAGCACAGCCCCATTTAGCCCCCAAGCCTAGAACAGCACCAAGCCCCACCACTGAGCCTCCCCCCCTGCAGCTCCCAACCTCTGCCCACGCTCACACTCGACCAAGGTGGAATTTGCCACGTTCTTGTGGAAAAGTGATATTTGAAGCTTGAAGGAAGTTTTGGGGCACTTCTTTTTAAACCAACACAAAACGGGCAGTGTCCCCTGGTCAGCAGAATCAACAAGCGGATGTGATGCTGAGCCTTAGCCCTGCAAAGCTGCGCCTGCTCCAGGAGCAGGGAGAGGACAACCAGCTCCAGCAGCAGCTCCAGCAGCAGCCCCACTCCCCAGTGTGCCTCGGGGGTCCCTGTCCCCTGCCGGGCTGGCAGCACTTGCCTTTTGCTCGAGCCCCGTCCTGGTGCCCAGCTCCGCCTGCAGCCGCTCCTCCAGCTGCACCAGCCGCTTCCGCAGGAACACGATCCCCGTCTGCGCGCAGTCGACCCGCCCCTGCCACTCGTCCTCTGCCAACACACACACCCCGGGCTGCTGGGGGTGCTGAGCAGCCCCAGGGGCTGTGCCGGGGGCGTAGGGGTGGGTGGACAAGGACAACAGGGCTCCTGGGTACCACCAACACCAGCACTGAGCTTGGAGGACACAGACCTGCTTTGTGTGTCCCGGGCTGTTCCAGATCGCAAGGGACATGTGCCCTGTCTTGGGCAGAGCATGTATGCTCATCCTGTCACATCCCATCCCATCCCATCCCATCCCACCCCATCCCATCCCATCCCATCCCATCCCACTTGTGCCTTCCCAGCCTCCTCATCCCTCCACACATGCTTCAGACACACTCTGAGGTGCTGGGAGTGCTGAGCACTGCCAGGCAGTGCCAGGGGCACCCTGGGGCAGAATCCCTGCCGGCAGCCCCAGCCCCAAGCCAGAGTCAGCACTGTGTGTGACTGAGCTGGCACTTCCAGCTCCCGCCAGATAAACGATGTGGGATGAGGGGCTGCCAAAATACACTGTGGTGCCAGGGGCTGGGGGAGTGGCACTGACTGGAGGGGCCAAACCCCTGCTCTCTGCTCTGTGGCCCTGCTGGCCCTATGGGTCCAACTGGATGCCTGGAACATGCATCACCTCCAGAGGGACATTCCTACCTCCTCCAGAGCCAGTTATCTTCATCTCCCTCAGCTGGACCAGCTGCTGGGCCTCTTCCAGCTGCTTTTCCACTGACTCCAGTTTCTTCTGCACTTGGTCATGTTTGCTCTAGGGGAACCAAAGGAGGAAGGGAGCAAGTCTACCTGGCTCTGGTGTCCAGTCAGTCTGTGCCAGGAGGATGATGTTGCCACTGGGGCTGTCATACCTGCAGCTCCTGCAGCTCCCGGGCACCCCGGAGCCGCTCAGCCCGCTCCGCATCCAGGGCCTGGCAGGTGGCATCGCTCTTGTGCTGCTCATCCGACAGCTCTGTGGTCAGGTCGATGATCTGGGGGGAAAGGGGGTCAGTCTGGGCACGGCTGTGCGTGGCAGCTCGGGGGGCTCAGCCATCCCACGCTGACCCCAGTCCAGAGTGCACTCTGCCTGTTCCTTGGGGAGGTGGTCAGTGCACACCAGCACTGAGCAGTGCCACCAGTGAGTGCCCAGGATCCCATTTGGCAGCATCCAGCTGCATGTGCCAGGCTACCTGTGCCATGCTGCCTGCACTGCACTGCAGGCAGGGCTCACCAGATTTCTCCATTGTTCTAGTAGATTACAATAAATTTCCTTTGAAACCAGAAACAGATGAATGAAGGGGAGAACTATTAATCCAGAGGATCAATTCCATTTTCCACAGAGCAGAGGGGCACATGGTCCATCCTGCTCAGCTGGCTGAGGGGCTGTAGAGGCAGCAGGGCCACGAGAAAACACAAGATCCAGTGCTCCTTTTGCTGCATCTGACAGCATTTTAAGGCACTTCACATTTTGCAGGCAGCAGCTCCTTAGGGGGTCTTACAAGTTTAACTCTGTAAGCAAACCCCACAGGTTTCCTTTCCCTGAGGAGAGACTTTCCTAGGTCTGCCCTGAGGCGTTTGTCTTGCTCAGCATTCCCAGCCTTGTGAAGAGGATTTCACCTTTAACAAAGATCTTAAACTAAATCAGCTGTATCCCCTTCCCATTGAGAAGGTCTCTGGCCCTTGGGTCTGCTGGCACCCTTAACTGGAGCTGCAGCCTAGACCCCAGCTTAGCCTCTCTGCAGCCCAGTCATTTGGGCAAGCCCAGGGTATTTATAGAAACCTTGGGAGCTCCTTCTCCTCACGATGCTTGGCAAAATCTCAGGCACAATCACACAGGAGCCCTCGAATCAGAGAGCGGAACCCACAAAGGACCAGCAGCCTTCTGGGGGTTATGGAATTTATGTGTTTGGGTTGGAAGGGACCTTAAAGATATCCAGTTCCAAACTTTTGCTGTAGGCAGGGACAACCCTCCACTAGACCAGGTGGATCCAAACCCTGTCCAGCCTTGTTGTGGACACTTCCATGGATGGAGCAGGCACAGATCCTCTGGGGAACCTGGAGTGATGCCAGCCTGCAATGGTGCAGCTGGGCACGACAGCCCATCAGGGTCCTGCCCAGAGAACCACCCCCTGATAAGGCCACTGCCAGCAGCAGCAGCTGCCCACCCCACTGCTGCACAGGCTCCTCCAGCTGTGGTGGAACTGGTGCTCCTGGTCATCCTGACAGGGCTGTATTCCCAACCTGGCCAGGCAGGCCTGTGGCAGAGGCTTAGGGGACCGTAGCAGAGGTTTTGGGGATGTACCAGAGGTTTTTGGGGCTGTACCTTGCTCTCCAGGCTCTCTGCAGTCTGCCTGAGCTCGCTGCATGCCTGCTCCGATTTTTCCAGCTTCCTTCTCAGCACCACCAGCTCCTCCTAGGGAAGATTGGGGAAAAAAACACACACAGAGAGTTCCAGCATCCTTGGTTTATTTATGAAAACCTTGTTTTCTGTTCAAAATAAGTGGAAGAGACATAGCTGCCCCATTAGTAAAATTTACTAGGCAATTTTGAAGGCTGCTCACTGCAAATTGCCAGGACTACAGCTCCTGACATGAATTCCATCAGAGGGAATGTCAGTTTGGGTGTGCACAGAGCACATTTTATGAGAAAGCAGCAAACCTCAAAAGGCAGAGATGAACAGCCAGAGGCCTGGATCGTGCCCAGGGAGTGTCCCAGGGCCCTGGCAGGTATCACAGCTCGGTGCAAAGGCACAGTGTTGGCTCTGATTCCTTGGCAGGCAGCGGGAGCTGCTCCGTGCAGCCTTGTGCTGCTTTGATGTCCAACACTGAGCAGGAGCAGAACGTGCCGAGTTGTGATAAAAACAGAGGTTAAAGGGTGATAGGGGCCTGAGGGATCCCAGGTGGGTTCAAAGACAGAAACAGAGGCTCGGGAAGCTTTTATTTCATCTGAGCCAGCCTGAAAACATCTTGTTAAAACCTCACACAGACAAGAGGTGGAGTGGGATGCCAGGGAAGACGGACAAGAAATTTAACACAGGTTGGTCCAAACCCACCCATCCCATCCCATCCCTTGGATCACACCTCTTTTGCATGGAGCTGCTCCTCTGTGAGGTTAACGCTGAGCAAGGGCCGCACACGGCTGAGCAGCTGCCACCAGGGCCAGTGTCTGACCGCCTGGAAGACCACCAGGTTCTTCTGGATGCAGTGGATGGCAAGACGCTGGATCTGTGGGGAGACACGGCAGCAGTGACCCACACCCAGCCCAGAGGGACCAGGCTGGGGCACTGGGCTGGAGGGGATGAGGTGCAGAGGAGCTCAGGGGAGGGCACTGTGGCATCTCGTGGCTGCCCACAGGGCAGGGCAAAGCGGGTGCCTTTCAAAGGAGCTCAAAAGAGCTGTAATTTGGGTGTTCTGGGCCGTATCCTGGCAGCACTGACCTGGGTGGACACAGGTAACCCCAACCCATGGAATGGGTACCTTCAACCTCTTGAACTTCTGGCGGCTGAGGAAGCCCTTGCAAGCAGCCTGGAGCAGGGTCATCTTCTGGGCTATCAGCTTGTCACGCTGCTTCTCCAGTCTGGAGATGACCCCCGGCTTCAGGAACACCTGAGGGCAAGTAACATGGTTACACACCCCCAGGATGAGGACTGAAACCTCTCCCTCCTGTTTGACAGAAGCATCGACCTTCACAAGGTACAATTCCTCACTTCTTTCCCTTGGGATGCTGCCCGTTCCCCACTGTGGGGATGGATGAGCATCTCTGCTGGTAGTGGCTTCTGACAGGTAACACACAGTTATGCAAGGGTAACACACAGGTAACACACATGTGCACAGGTAACACACAGGTAACACACATGTGCACAGGTAACACACAGACAATACAGAGATACGCACAGGTTAACACACAGGAACACACAGCTGTGCAGGAGTAAACACAGTGATACACAGGCAACAGCAACAATACCTTACAATAGCAAACCCAAAACCAACCACGTTGTTTTCTTTCACTGAACTGGTCACAAACACCTCATAAATGATTTGTTGATGCCATTGAATTCAGCCCAGTATCAGTCTCTCAGTGTTTAAGGTGTCTCTGGATCACTGCCTAGCAAAGCTCTTGGGATACAGGACCAGGACTTGGGATACAGCTGCTCCTGACTATCACACACCATTTGCATAACACAGCTTTAATAACCCCTGAAGGACACGTGTGAGGCCAGCAGGTGCTCAAAGAGCTGCATTTTAAAGACGCCAAATTGAATCAAAGAACAATTCCAAGGAAACTCACTCTCTAGACCTAATGCCATGATTGCTCCGCCACCCATTCAATTGCCTCATTAATGTCTGTATTAACTCCCCAACCCAGCGAGCTTCGAAGCCCGTACAAAATCAATGCTCAAAGCGACGGCAAAGCGAACTCCTCCACAAGGAGATGTGACCGGGGCTGCCATCATGCTATTGATTAATAACAAGGGTTCCAGAGAAGAGATAATTGCAAACTGTGCTGTGCAGGATAAAAGAAAGTTATTTTGCTCCACAGACCTGTTTCATGAATTCTTTCTTTGCAGACTACAGAGCTGAAGGCAAGTACACATGGGAAATTAATTTTTCTTTGACACCATCACATTTGAGTTCAAACATTGTTGCTGTGACAGCTGTCTGGCTTTGCAGTGTGAACCCCAGCCCGTCAAACCCACGAGCTGCCCCAGCCCCACTCCTTCCCATGAGACATTAATGGTAATTAGGAATTTAAATAATATGAGGGGCTGGATTTTGATAATTAGGTACAGATTTTATCCAGAGTACTGTTTTCAGATGAGAATTAGGAGTCTTCTGCACTGATTTTCAGAGAGGCTCAGTTTCCCAGCCCACTTGGTGCCATGTGGAGCAGCAGAGAAGAGGCTTTCTCCCTGATTTGGGGAGGTTTGGGCAGCTGGAGAGCCTGGCATGGGACTGGATGTGCCCACACACACGAAGAGCAAAGAGCAAAGGGGAAACGGGGACTGGAACCACCACACCTGGCTGCGTCCTATGGCGATGCTCTTCTTCTCCAGATCCAGCACCTGGAACAGCTCCTCTATAGCCTGCAGGGAAGAAGCACATCACAGAACTGCTCAGGACACATTCATACTCTGCTTTGTGCCTGCTGAAATGACATGCAGGGACCCCTGGTCCTCACAGGCACCCAGTAAGGGGTGTCCAGCTTATGGGCACTCTATAAAGGTGCACCCAGCTCTGCTCTCCTTTCCTCCTGCCCATGCCAAAGCCCACCTTCCCAGTCACGAGTCCTGGCGTAAGAGGGACTTTCTGCCCTGGAGGATTCTGATGAGATTGAGGGCAGAGATCTGCAGCTGCATGAGAGTTATTCCCCCTTTTGCTGCCATCCCTGGTCTGGAAGGAACCCAATACTTGGGCAGCTATAGAAGGAGGTGACACAGGAGACAGCAAGAGTTTGTCCCAGTTCTGTCCAACTGCGTTCAGTGCTCCTCTCCTGTCCAACTCACCAACAGCTTGTCCCATGAATTACTCTGAGCTTTGGACCGACACACAAACACAACAGGCAGCAACACCAGACATTCCCCCAGGGCAGCAAATGCTGTCTGGATGGATGGCAACAGAAATCCTCTGCTAATACTTCACTCCAGACATCCTCCTCTCTGGCAGCCTCACATATCTCCTCCCTGAAGGACAAACCCACAGTAGGAATATTTCATCGTGGACCCAGGAATATCTTGTGCAGCAGAACTTCATTCGTGGTCTCACCAGTATCCATGCAAGGGGGGAATGGAAATATGGTCCACCACAGGGCATGAAACTCTGTGCTGAAGGTAAGGAAGCACCAGTGCTGTGGCTGTGCCCTTCTCCAGAGGCACTGCTGGTGACTGGGACTGGTGTAGGGCTGTGTGGGATGATCCAATCCTCACTTCCATCCCCATCTGATCCCTATCCCACTGCATTCCCATCATATCTCCATCCCATCCCATTCCACCACATCCCCATCCCAACATAAGCACAGGGCCAGTTGTTGCTGCACTGTCAGCCCACTGCTGCTGAGCATTTCTCCTGCTCCAGCAGCCAGATTAATGCTTCTTCCCAGGAAGCGGTCCCCAGCCAACAAAACCTCGTGGCAGCAAGCTCCAGGGAAGATGGGATTTTCCAAATCCCCTGCTTACACCCTGCTGACAAGGCACCCTCTGCCTCCGACAGCATTTCATAGCAATATTGACCTTTTCCAACTGTCAAACTTGTCTTATTAAATCCCAAGGTCTTAACTGCCTTTGCACACGCTGGCTGGCAGTTTGCACAACACAGCACGTGCCCAGCTTTAATTCATCTCCTCTCAGCTCTTCCCACTTCACCAATAGCCTTATTCCAGGGGCAGGGATGGTTGTCTCATGGTTTTGCTACAAATTTATTAGGAAAAAAATAAAACTGGCACATCTCCACCTTCCTTCCTGAGCCCATTTGGTTTTCAGGCATCGTGGGACAAGGTGAGGAGCCACCCTGGCCTGGAGGTGATGCCCAGTACTCTGGGAACCTCTGTGGTCTCTGCTCCCTTGGGTCCCTGGGAATGTTGCCTGGAACTTCTCAGCCAGATGGCTTTTGGGAAATCCAGGAAGAGGAATGAAGTGCTGTCATGTTACACCACAGTAATTCACAGATCCTGCCCTCAGTTTGTGCCCTGTCCTGCGAACCAGGACAAGCAGGAATCCTCAACACACACAATGGTCAAAGCTGTTTCCTATTGCGTATTAAACAGACGCAATAGCAGGACAATTTCTCCAAGTCCTCTCCATGGTGCAATAACACTGGCAAGTGCAGCCCATGCCAGGAATTTACTGCCTTGACAAAAACAATTCTCAGGGGGGAGACTCCAGGATGCAGAGCTGAGCTCGGCTGTCCTGCCAGGCCACTGGATGATCCATGTCCCTCTGTGCTCAGGCACCGTGGGAAGGGGGAACAGGGGCAGGATGCAAAGTCACACACTGAATTCAGTGCTGCAGGAGGCTGCACACACACACAGGATGCAGCCCCATGGACAGATCATTCCTGATCCCTGCTGAGGAGCTCTGATGGCCCAGAGCCCAACTTGTGGCTGGCCTGGAGACTCCCAGACCCAATCACCAATTCTGATGTGCTGCCTAGAGCTCTGCTGAGTGGGATTTTCTCCTCCTCTTAGTTCCTGAGGGCAACCTCATGTTTAGAATTACAGAATAATTCAGGTTGGAAAAGCCCTATAGAATTATCAAGTCCAACTGTTCCCCCAGCACTACCAAGGCCACCACTAACCCCTGTCCCCATCTGCCACATCAACACACCTGTTAAACCCCTCGAGGGGTGGTGCCTTCACCACTTCCCTGAGCAGCCTATTCCAGGGCTTGACAACCCTTCCAGCGAAGGAATTCTTCCTAATATCCAATCTAAGAGCCCTGGGAACTGAACCTCATTGCAAAGAGAGCCCTGATGGCATTGGGGAGGGCTGAAATAGCTCTTGGCACAGCCCCATGCAGGGCACTCAGGCCGTGCCCCCCAGCCAGCCCAGCACACACCTTGCTTTCATCTGGCACCTCGTAGGCAGAGGTGTGTTTCTTCATCACCTCCGGAGCCAGGACCTGGAAGCGCCTCCGGAACTGGGTGAGGAGCAGGCGATCCGTGTACCCTGGAGACAGATGGACATGCTGGGGGCTGCACCAGCCCTGGGGCACGGCAGGGACCTGCTGGGAGGGGGCTGCGAAGGGTGGCGTGTCCTGTCTGCAGCAAAGGGCACTGTGGGTGGAGGGTACCAGGGGAGCTGCCATGAGAGAGAAATCCCTGCAGCAAGGGCAGGGCAGAGGGAGCAGAGAAGCAGCAGAGATGGGCTCGAGGTGGCCAGATTCCATCCCAGCACCTCATGTCATGGGGGAGATGTTCCTGGACCTCCTGCACAGATCACTCTCCCCATAACATCAGCTGTGACCATGGCTGGTGAAGGTCCAGACTGATGCATGGATGCTCCAATGGGAGTATGGGGAAACCACAGTGGAGACACAGCCACCCAGGCAGGAGAGGGGTTGGGAACCCCTGCAAAAATCAACCATAAAAATTTGGGGTGTTTCTGAAATAAGTTTGGCAAGAAGCAGGTGACGAGCAGAGCCTGGGAGGGCTGAGGCAGGGGCAGGGTGGCAGGGGCAGGGTGGCAGGGGCAGGGTGGCAGGGGCTGGACGTACCAACACGGTGCAGGCGCAGGGCATCCAGCAGCTGAGTGCCCTCCAGCTGGGCCCGCAGGGCCACCACGTCCAGCTGTGGGGCTGTGTCAGGCAGCGCAGGGGCACAGGGGACTGGCCCTTCTGACTCCGTGCCCGGGAGGAGGCAGTGGACAAAGTGCAGCTGGGACCGTCGGAGGAGGTTGGTGAGGGCGTCCTGTAGGGCAAGCGGAGGTCAGTGGGGATAGAGGGCAACAAAGGGACAGCACACACTGGCAGTGGAAAATGCTCCCTGTGCAGCTGCTGTAGGAAGTCTGGGCAGGGGAAGGAGTCACCTCCAAGCCCTCAAGCTGCACTTAGGAATGAACGTGGTCACCAAGGTGAACACAGGGTGAAGGACTCAGATGCTGGGCAGGACCCTTTCTCCTAATGTCTCATGTTACCAGTTAATGGGATGCAAAAACTTGCCAGGCTTCATAGAATCATAGAACGGTTTGGATTGGATCACCTTGAAGATAATCATGGTTGAGGGACACTGGGTGGGGATCTGCCAGGGACAGGGACCCCTAATTGGGCTGGCCGGGAAGTCAATATAGTCTGAGCCTCATCTCTGACACAGAGTTTGGGCACCTAATTATAGCTGAGAGCAGCAGGGGCTTGGCACGTGCCCAGCACTGAAGGGTAGTTTACTGTCTGAGTGCTTAAGAGGATTAAACAGCGGCACAGCAAGGATCTGTGTAATCTGCTCATGATCTGCTTGCCTGGGATGCTCGCCCTGAGTGACAGCAGTGCTAGGGAGCCTCGTGGCCAGAGCAGCGTCCCAGGTGGGACACAACCACAGTGGTGACCCGGCCCCTGGGCAGGAGGTGGCTGCTGGGGGGTGTGGGATTCCTCAGGAAGGAGGAGTGTGCCCAAGGCAGAGTCTCAGTGCGAGGCCACGATGCTTTATGCCGTAAAACCCCCAACCCGCAGCGGCGGGGGTCCCGACGGCAGCACTCACCGCCTGCAGCTTGATCTGAGCACACACCGCCCTCTTCCTCACGGCTGCGAAGCTGCTGGCGAAGCTCTTCCTCAGGCAGGAGTTGCGGTGCAGGGCAGCCTGGGACCGCCCGTCCAGCCCGGCCAGGGCACGGCAGGACAGCAGCGCCCGGCGCTGCGCCAGCATCCTCACCGCGGGGCTGCGAGCAGAGACACGGCGTGGGAAACCTCGGCATCCCAGCCCCTTCCGCAGGGATGCAACACCCCCGGCCCCACATTCACAGTGGTGCTGCTCTGCGGACTGGAGAAGGGTGCTGGGACAGCCCCCACCCACTCTGCTCCGGGCACTGAGCTGCTCAGTGCTGTTAAACCATCCCCGAGTTGGAGCACAAAGCAAAACAAGCCAGCAAAGTGTAAGCAGAAGGTTAAAATCCCCTGTGTGTGCAGGCACCTGCAGCACCTCTGTTCCTTTTCAATTCCAATTTAGTTTACAAGTTCCTCAGAGCAGTGGGAAAATCTGGGTGGTTGCTGCACGGGGAGCTGCTCCCAGCCAGTGATGGCTGTGCTGGACCCCCAACAAGCTCTGGGCTGGGACACCTTCCACCAGCCCAGTTTGCTCCAAACCCCATCCAAACTGGCCTGGAACACTTCCAGGGATGGGACAGCCACACCTTCTCTGGGCAACCTGTGCCAGGGCCTGCCCACTCTCCCAGGGATGAGTATCTTCCCAATACCCCAAGTGACCCTGCCCTCTGGCTGTGGGAAGCCATTCCCCTTGTCCACACAAGGGATGCCACACACAACCCCGTGTCTCCCCCTCCATGAGCAGAGCCAGGGCAGGTTTGCAACGTCCAGCCCCAGCTCGTGGCAGGGTTATCCACCACCCACTCCTACAGGCACAGGATTCACCACCAGCTCCATGGGATGTCCCTGGTACTTACACCGAGGAATGCTGCAGCACCTGGGTGGCGTTCTGGGCTGAGAGGTTGAACTTGGCTTTGCTGACCCAGCCCGTGAGGTCGTAGCGCACGGGGTCTGTGCCCAGCTGGTGGGAGAGCTCGAAGTGCAGCGCCTGCTCACACCTCCGCAGGTGCCCATCCCCTGGGGCGGTGGCGGCAGCCCAGGACCAGCCCGGAGAGAAGCCCAGTGAGATGTTTCATCGGCTGCATTTCTCACATTTCCAAAGCCAAAGGGCGATGCCAAAGGCCGGGCAGCGGAGCTGAGCCCAACTTACCGTCCTGGTCTGGTCCCTTGGTGGCAAAGGAGGAGCAGAGGCGGTCGAAGGCAGTGCTGTCCCCAGAGCCTGGGATCAGCACCTCCTCGTCCAGGATCCACAGCAGCCCCTGGCAGTCGGCCCTGGGGCTGCCTGGCAGCACCTGCGGGTGCTGAGGGAGAGGGTGCTTGGTGCTGGGAGCGGGCAGGAGGGCTGTGGGCTGCAGCTGCACCACACCAGCCTGCTCCCACTGCCCAGCTGTGGACCCTTCCCCAGAGCAAGGCCAAGGACACCCTCCTGGTCTGATCCAGCTCCTTCATCACCCTGAACCCTCCCCAGTGACAGTGTCCCAGAGGTGGTCATCATCCCAGCTCTGCAGCCAGGCTGGGAGGGGTGACAGGGTGCAGGACTTAGCTGTGAAGGGTCCTTGCATTTTAAAGAGCCAAAAAAGCTGTTGGTGGATGCTGTGACCTCCCCTACAACACCCCAGGCTGTTCTGTGACACTTCACAGGATGCCGCTTTGCCCCTGGAGCCCACACTGCTCTGAGGAAGAGGATGCAGAGTTACCACAGTGCCCACAGGGACAGGGTACCTGGGAGCAGCTCAGGTCAATGATGGACAGCGTGGCCAGTGGGGAACGCTCTGGAAGATCAAAAGACACCTCAACATTTTCCTGGAAAACATTATTCAAAAGCTTGCTTCAGTCATGGTCTGGCATCTGGAAGCCAAGTGGAGATCTGTTGCGAGGGATGGGAAGGAAGGCAGGGATCAGGGGAGCAGAGCTGCCACTGGAGCCACCCCCACCACGACACGGAGGTATGGCCATGCCTGTCACCATGGGCAGGGCTGTCAGGACCCCCCACACTCCATGGAATGCTGTTTGGGGGGTGTCAGACAAGCTGCATAAATCACAGAGGTGATAATAATGGATATATTACAATTAATAATGATTTCTTAATAAGAAAGCAACAGGAAAGCAATTGATTATTTAATTTGCAGCTTGCAGGTGTTGTTTCCCTCCCTCAGCTGAGGGCTGCAGGGCTCACCCCCCTTCCCAACACCCCCAGCACCATGTCCAGGAGCCCCCCCCAGGAGGAAGCTTTTCTTTCTCAGTCCTGAACTGGGGATGCTCAGCAAAAGCCATGGCTTCGGTGTCTCTCCATGGCAACACAGAGAGGATCTGCCGAGGGATCTGGCTCTGCAGGCAGAGCAGAAAGCAGCAGCAGGGACTTGGTTTCTGCCTGACAAAGGCATGTGCTGCTGTCAGTGCTGGGTGTGAGTGGTCCTGGGGCTCACAAGGGGAGCCTGCCAAGCCCTCTGGCACTCCAAGCTCAGGCAATTACATATTCATCACTACCGAAGGACACATCTATCCTTACTTGGCACAAGTGATGTGTGATTATTAAACCATGGGAATTCAACCATTTTCCCAGGTCTAGAGGCATTAAAGTAACTCCTGCAAGCCTAATAATAAGCTCATCTCTGCTTGTAGGCATCTCAGCAGCATATTTATAAAATAATCCATCATTTTCATTTCTATACTCTATTATTCATCACCTGAGGAAAAAGTCAGCTGTGCCAACAGAAGGGCACAAAGCCTCCTCAGCTGGTGCAGGCATATCATAGAATCCCAGAATGGTCTGGGTTGCAAGAGACATTAAAAATTATCTAGTTCAAACCCCCTTGCCATGGAGGGTTCCACAAAGTCACTAAGAGAGCCTGGCACCTCTGGCATGTCAGAAACATCCAAGAGGATTGAGGACTGGGGCAGGGGGAGAAGAGAGACACAGCGCAAGGTTACAGTTCTGCACACACACCCCCATTCTGCAACACCCCTCCTATGAAAGCTACTGAGTTATTCACTTACAGCGTGGCAGGGCACAGGGATCCTCTGGGCCAAAGGCAGCCCCGTCCCCAGGTGCTGGGAAGCTGCTCCCAGCCCTTGCTCCTCACCTCTCTGTACCTCTCCATCTCCAGGATGAAGGTTTTCTCATAGAAGAGCCCCTGCAGCCGCTCGTGCACGTAGTTGTGGCACAGCTCCTCGAAGGTGGCCGCTCGCTCAGCCCGCTGGTGCCGCGGGTTCTGGAAGCCAGGGGTGTCCACCACGGCAATGGAAGCCATGGAGAGGTGCTGGGAGGAGAAGGACCTGGGAAAAGAGCCACATGCACCACTGGGATTTAGCCATGGACAGCAGAAGTGATGCCAAGACCGGTCAGGTCTCTGTGCCAGGCTGCCCGTGCCGCAGGAGGGCAGGACACAGGAGTGTGCCAGCACAGTCTCCCAGACAAAGATTTTCACACATCTTCCTATTTTCCCAGCAGGCAGCCATTGCCTGCTCCATTGCTGTCTCTGGAGAGCCTCAGCAAAGGTTTCTCCTCAGCAGCCCCTGGGGAAGGGGCTGCCACCCAAACCCCAGTGCCTGGCAGTTCCATACCTGTTGATCAGAGAGACGACAGCACCAAAGAGCTCCTCGTAGAGCCCCGAGGCCATTCCCTCCACACACTCCACACCCGTCATCTTCGGCCCTGGCACAGGTTGGGGGAAGAGTGGGCACAGACATGTCGTTTATTTCCAGCCAAGTTCAGCCCACATGGAGCTGAGATGGTACCCCGGGTTCCCTGGATGGCTGGACAGGAGAACCCTCATGGCTCCAGGGCATCACGCCAGGGACAAGCCCTGCACATCCCCCCTCCTGCATCCTGTCTAAGGTATATTTAAGAAACAAAACTATTGCTGTGTCAAAGGCAAATTCCTGTGCAGGAGTCAGGCTGGAATATTGCTGCCGAGGATCACAGAATCTTTAAGGTTGGAAAAAACCTCCAAGATCATCAAGTCTAAACTTTAGAGAGTGTGGAAAAACTGATCTGAAATCCAGGCAGTATCTCACTCTCCCACCACACACATGCTGGATCTGTCTCCATGAGTTAGATCCATATGTTAATTTGAGGTTTATAGCGGCTCAGGAGCACAGTCCCTCACCGTGTCCTTGCAGGACACAGGTGCACACAGCACAACACCAGAATGGCTCCATTTGTGGGCACAAGGCAGGAGGATGCCCACCCTGCTGCCCTCTCAGTTTGGGGTTTTTCCTCTTTTTCTAGGCAGAGCTCTCACAGATCTGAATTCACCTGATCTTCATGCGTCCCTAAGAAGGGACAGGCAGGGGCAGCTGCCAAGCTGAGGACAGCAATGTGACACAGCACAGTCAATGATTCAATTAGTATTAAAATACTCAAACGGGCCTCCCTGCCCGCAAAGAACGGGGTGTGTTGCTTCTCCTGCAGAGCCCCCACCTGCTGCCAGAGCAGCGCCCCGCAATTCCTCATCCCCCAAGACCAAGGGCACAGGGGTGCAGCAGCTGGTACCTGCTGGGCTCTCCTGTGCCGGGGGCGGCCGCCGGCCCGTCGCCTGTGCCAGGATGTGCTTCAGGTGGTGCTTGAAGACGGCGGTGCTCAGCTCCTCGGGGGCACAGCCCAGCACCTCTGCGGCACGGCTGGCGCTCTCGAACTGCCCGAACTGCCTCCTGCCCACTGCGGAGGGCACGAGGGGGTCAGGCAGGGCCGGCACCCACACAGCTGGGTGCGGGCTCAGCGCCTCCAGCAAACATCCCACCCGTTCCCACATGCAGCTGCAAAACCAAAATCATTCGGGGCAAGTCAGGGTCCGGGTGGACCCTGCGAGGTGCCCAGACTGCCACCAGCCAGGTGTAACTGACATCGTGCATTTCAAGAGCTTCAGTGGAGCTGCCCTGTCTGAACGATGCTCCCCCCGTATCACCGCTCTCCACAAGGTTTGAGGGAGCACAGAGCCCTCCCCACTTGGCCAGAGGGTTTCAGACCTCACCTCCTGTTTGCTTTCCCTCCACCCAAGGGGTTCAGGACCCCGAGTTTGCCGCAGCCTCACTGCAGTGACTGGGGGGTTTGCAGGTGATCCCTGACCATGACACAGACCTGCAGCAGCACCGGGAGGATTTGGTGACCTGAAGCCTCTGGAATCACATCAGCTCCATTACAGGTGTGTGTTGGGAGCCCGCAGGGAGCCACAATGCTTTATTTTTATATCAGCTGGCAAAAGGGACAGCTTGAGAGCGAGCTGAACGCTGCACCCCGCTGTGCCCCAAACCTCCCCCCCGCTTAAAGAGTCAGCGAATAAAGGAAAACAGGAGATATTCTGCAGACCACAAAGGGCCTGAAGCACTCAGGTGAATGGCACCCGGGATGCCCCGCTGGCCTCCGGCTGCCAGGCTGCTTTCCCACTAAAAGAGCTGCTCTAAAACGTTCAAAAGGCAGCAGGAAGGGCTGACACCGGGATGGAGCAGGGCAGGCTTTTGAAATTTAACCTTTTCTTCTCTATGTTTTTGTAGCTGCAAATGCATTTTCCACTCTCAGCCAGGAAGAGATGGTGCTGTTCCCTCTTGATTTATTCCTGCACAGACTGAATGTGTGAGGAGAGAAGGGGAAAAGGTGCCTTTAACCCACCCTGGGGCCCATTTAACACGAGCCGGGGCCGCCGCAGGGGATGGGGATGGGGACGGGGACGCCGGGCTGTGCTCCTGAATGCCCGTGGAGGAACAGCGCTGAGGCTCCCTTTGGTGAGATTTCAAGGAGAGGATTTTGAATACACAACATCAAAGGGCGTCAAAGGGGAAGGGAAGAGATGGCTATCGGGAGACAGGTTTAACCACATTAAAAGAGTTGTCACCCCCACTGAGACTTTTGCTCCATTCCGCTTTGATCCATTTTTTATCCGTATTTCCTTTCATTTCTCCCCTTTTGTTCCCACACGATGAGGGAATCAATACTAGAGTGAGGACGCTGAGACATGCTCTGGCTGTTAATCCCACACCCGAGTGTGCTCAGGAGCCTCAGCCCTGTCTGTACTCGCTATTCCCATTGCTGCTCACGCTGGAAGCATTGTGCAGGATTTGCTGGATACAGCACCCAATTCCCTCACAGACTTACAGGAGGCTCAGGACAGAATGTGCAGGAAGCCTGAGCAAAGCAGCTCAGCTTCCCACCACTATGACTGCCCCTCCACCTGTGCATGAATTGAGCGCTCCCAAAACAAGACATGTCTCCAAATCCACCCTCCTGAAAACTCATAGGGCAGAAGGGCTTTCAATATTTTTTGGCTAAGAGCCTTCTCACACACATCAGCTTGAGACCACAGGTTCATCTTTAGAAGTTGGAAGGGCATTAGGAGATGGGGCTGGGAAAAGAGAGCACCAGAGAGGAGAAAGAGAACTCACTGTGAGTGACGCCAGCATCCGCCCTTTTAAAATAATTAATAAATGATTAATGGCATAAATTACCATAAGATGTGTTATGACATGTTGCAGAGACATTTATAAATGTCTGTGGCTTAGTTTATGGCAGCTTTTATGCAGCCCTCATAAATTGAAGTGTGTAAATCACTGTGGCTGCCTCTAAAACAGGTTAGAGCACATTCTAAAATAATTTATAGGGGATAAGGCAATTTCTATTTGCCTGTATTAACAAAGTCTTTTTAAATACAATCTTCATTCAGATTCAGCCTATTATAATTCAGTTACTGTGGTAGCCTCTCAAGAGATTATAAAATCAGTGCTACCTGAAGCTGTCCCTTCTCAGTGTCATTGGGGACAGTGTGCCAACGAACGAGTCACCCACCCTGGTCCTTCCCAAGAAGGTGGCACAGGGTGATGTCCTGCAGCCCTGTCCTGTCCACATGCAGCTGGGAATGGATCTTCTCCAGAAGCCCCCATGGGAGAGGAGATCATCACCCCACATCACCCAGCTCCTCCACGGGTGACAAAGAGCTTGGAACCACCACAAATGCAACAGCCTCAGCATAAGCATCACCCCTGCACACCTTCCCATCTCTGTACACCTCCCCGTGCCCCACACACTCCAGCACCAAACACCACCAGGACACACTTCCTCCTCCCTCCAGCCCCCGGCTCCAAGAGGAGCTGTAAGGGACCGGGAGGCAGGAGCCCACTCACCTCTGCAGGCACCAGCAGCTCCCAGGTGGAAGATGCCAGCCAGGACACGCCAGACAGCTGCCTGCTCCTCCGTGGTGATGCCCAGCGTGCCCATGGCAGCCCGGAGCTGGGCAAAGGCTGATGAGGCTCTCTGCTTCTCCTCGGGCTGCAGGAGGGGAGACATGGGGGTAACATCACTGCCTCTACCAGAACAACACAGGCATAGGGGGTACTCGACAAAAGGAAGTGTGGAAGTCATCAGGCCAGCAAGGAAAAGGCAATGAGGGACCCTTGCAACAGTTTGGACAGAGTGGAGAAGCCCCTGGCAGGTTCCTCGAGAGCCTGGTGTCAGGATCAAGCCTGGGGACACCACCTCGTCAGAGGAGAACGTGTAACTCTTACTTCAGGAATGTCTACAGAGCAGCAGCTGGAGATGTTTTACATCACAGAATCCCAGAGTGGTTTGGGTTGGGTTGGAAGGGCAGAGACACATTCCACTAGACCAGGTTGCTCAAGGTCCCATCCAGCCACATCCTTCCACTTCTCACCGAACACACCCTGTCGCAGCCGTGCAGCTCCCAGGCACCAGCGGGACCTGCCACCACGGAGAGCTCCCTCCCGCTGCCCTGCGCTCCCGAGCCGAGGCTGCCCTGTGCAGCCCTGGCACTGCAGGCTCCAGCAGGCAGCACCCCACCTTGCCAAGGACCAGTGGCAAAGCCCTCCATGCCGAGATGGGGAACCCACAGCAACTGGGGGACGTGAAGGGAGGGTGAAGCCCTGTCTCTGAACCCAAACCTGCCACATCATCAGGCCGAGGACTTCATTGTGCTCTCCTTGGAGCCACTGCTCCAGCAGCTGATTCCCTTGGCTGCTGGACCAGCACAGGAGCTCCCTAATAAAGATGAAATATTGGATGCATTGATTGATTGATGATTTAACTACAAATAGCTGTGATTCATCCCAGCACTTTGGCTCATGGACAGTCTGCCAGGGCTTTGCAAATGGCTCAGGCTAATAAGGGGCTGGAGCTGAAGATCAGCTGATGAGCTTTTAGCCCCTAAAAATCGCATTCTGGGCTACCCAAAGGATGCACTTGTCCCCAGGAGCTGCTGCTGCAGGAGGACATCAGGGAAGTTGATCCTGGAGCAGCAGGACCTCTTCCCATGGTGGCTGGGGCATGTACAAAACCCAAGCACAGATTTCAGGCAGGGCAGCCCTGGTCCACTGGGAGTGTTGAAGGGGTCCTGGGGGCTGTCCAGGCAGACCCTTCCTCATAATCCAACATTTGCTCCCTCCCTCCATGCTCCCAGTACAGGGAGCCACCCAGCAGCCAAGGACCCCAAGACACCCTCTAACTGGGGGTGACAAAGGGAGTGCATTGCAGGTGGACACAAGGCTCCAGCATTTCTCTCTCCCTACCTTTGTGAATGGCTTGATCCCAAAGGAATTGCTCTCAGCCACTTGGTGCAGGTGTAGCATCGTCCTGGGAACAGTTACAGAAAATAAGAGTCAAGTTCCCCTGCCCCAGCCCCCTGCAGTCCCCTGCCCTCCCCCCAGGAGCAGCTCTGGCACCCACAGAGCTCCTTTACAGCACCACCCAAGGCATCTGGATGGGAAGGTAACCACGAAGCTGCTCCATGCAGGGGGACAAGCTGGCACCCAACACACCAGGAGCCTTCACCCAGGGACACACCTTGGGGCAAATCAGAACAAGAGGGACAGGGATCTCCCTTCCGCTTATCACCCCAATTTCAGCTTTAGTGAAGAGACAAAAAAGCGCCAGAAAGTGCCTTCATTTCAGCACAAATCTCTAAGATAAGTGTACACAGATCCCTGCAGCACCGACAACACAATCCCTCTCACAACCCCTTCTCAGAGGGGCCTCAAAAATCCCATTGGATGGAGTGAATTTAGGTATACACAGTGGGGAGCCCCCAGAGAGAGGGTACCCACCAGGTGGGCAGCCAGGGGGGAGCAGAGCCACCCAGTGCCATGGGAGCCTCACACCCACCTCTCTGTCACGTCCAGCCCCGCCAGCATCAGGGGGAACACGTTGAAGTTGCTCTCTCCATCGGGCTGCTGGGCAACACGGGCTCTCTCCAGCAGCAAGGTCTGGGGAGGGAACGGAGGGCACTGGAGATGGGAAGATGCTACTGGGAGCCGTCAAGGAGGGGCTGCATTTGTCCTTGCAGAGCCGAGACTGGATTTGGAGCTGCTCCTCCCTCTCAGGGCTGGGCGAGCAACAGTTGAACTGGGCCACAGCCATCCAGGGGCAACACTTCAGTGCAACACCCACTGCACCTCCACACCTCCAGAGGTCCGGGCAGTGTGATGGCCCTGGCAAAGATACTGCAGGATCTGGATAAATCGTCATCTGGGCATGAGACAAGCCCAGACCAGCTCTGGGCTTGCCAAAAGCACTGACTCCAGGAATGGGTCTCTGCAGAGCTGTGTGTCCCCCACCCCAGACTGTCCCATGAACATCCCAGGATGGTACTAGTGGGCACACTCCCACTCCTGCACAAGGACAGCCCCACCAGGTCATCGGCTCTCTGAAGGTGCCCAGGGCAGAGCAGGGCCAACAATGGGAATGCCTGGTGCTCCAGCCCTCTCCTCCCTCAGACAAAGCCTGGGGCCACAGGCAGCTCTGATTAAAGAGCCTTTGATAAGAGCCCTGATGGTGATAAAAGCTCTCAGAAGCGTCAGCTCCAGGCAGCCGTGAGAGGTGCTGCTAATGAAACACTGAATTATACATTTCCTCATAAACATTTAATCCCAGCACTGCTCTGAGCTCCCTGTCAGGGAGGGGACAGGCTGAGGGACCCCACCACGCTGCTGACAGAGCTCCTGCTCAGGTGCCTTTTGGAGCCCTCTGGAACAGGAGGAGGGAGCAGAGCATCACTCCCCACACCCAGTCTGGGCAGGAAGCACAGCTCAGGGGTGGTTCCTCCCCATCCCGAGGACCCCCAGTTTCAGCCACAGCGCCCCCATCTCAGCAGGTGGCAGGTACCTGGAGGTGAGCAGCGGTGATCTGGCCAGTGGCACTGAAATCCAGCGACAGCACCATGGAGAAGCGCGTGGAGCTGCTGCTGTGGCCAGTGGTCACTGACCCAAAGGCTCCCAGGACTCTGAACATCGCCTGGATCTTCTCCACTGCAAAAGAAGCACCAGAGCCTCCCTGAATCCTGAATTCCTGAAGGAGCTTTCTTCTGGTTCACCTCTGCCTGCTCCTCCCAGAAGTCTGTCCCACTGCTAAGGGAACTGGTTGGGCAAGGGGTCAGCATCCCACACCACGAGAGCATGTGTTTGCTGATGAGAGGGGGATGTTCCAGCCTGTCCACACCTCCACTCTGCTCCAGACTGCTCGTCAGCCCTTTTCAGGAGGACAGTGTACTCAGAGGGCTCTGAAATCCAACCCTGCTCTCTGAAGCCACTGAGTGCTGAGCAGCATTTCCTCCTGCGTCACCAGTAACCTGATCAGGTGGGAAAGTGCTGCCCCAAGCACGGGAATAATTCGAGTATGTCTCTCCTGGTACTCGTGCTGGTGTTTGTCAAAACAGCAGCTCTGTTGGATCTGGGATGGGGACAGAGCACCTGCAGTCACAGTGGCTGCTCAGGAGCCACCCCAAAGGGCACAAATCGGGCCAGTAATGGGGAAAACGGAGGCCATTGGCTGGAAACAGCATCACCTTTGTGTTTATGTGCTCCCAGTCTGAACAGTCTGTGTGCTGCCTCTGCCCAGTGTTCAGAACCACCTCTGGGGGGCTCCCAGCAGCCTCTGGCCCCATACCTGAGACCCTGCCGTCCACACTGCCTGCCATGCCCACCAGGTACTCCAGGGCACTCTGGCAGCACCGGCTCCTCCCGGCCCCGCTGCGCCCCAGGGGGATGATGGCCTGGTCCTGTCGCTGCAGCAGCAGGTTCCTGTAGGCTCTGTGTGCCAGCGAGGAGATGTGTGGGGGCAGGTGGTCCCGCTTCCCCCTGGGAGCCTGAGAGCAGGGAGAGAGCAGCAGAGCACATCCCAAAACATGCTTCTTGTAGAGAAAAACTTGAAGACACTCACATTCAGGGTGATGATTTCCCCCCAGGGTGCAGAACCACCCGAGATTGTGTCCTCACAGTACTGCCTTGCCCCAAGCATTTCTGGTTGCAAGTGTTCTCAGAGCTTCCCCAAACCCAAGAATCTCTGACCCACAGTATCTTCAGAACGTCTCCCTCCCCGGGCATCCCTAGTCCTGAGCGTCCTCAGCGCATCCCTCGGAGCATCCCTGGCCCTGAATGTCCCCAGAGCATCCNTCAGAGCTTCCCCAAACCCAAGAATCTCTGACCCACAGTATCTTCAGAACGTCTCCCTCCCCGGGCATCCCTAGTCCTGAGCGTCCTCAGCGCATCCCTCGGAGCATCCCTGGCCCTGAATGCCCCCAGAGCATCCCCAGCTCTGAATGTCCCCAGAGCATCCCGGGTCCCGAACGTCCCCAGAGCATCCCGGGTCCCGAACGTCCCCAGAGCATCCCCGGTCCCGAACGTCCCCAGAGCATCTCCGGTCCCGAACGTCCCCAGAGCATCCCCGCGTTGTGACGATCCCACGGTGCCACCTGCCGGCAGCTGCCGCTGCCCGCGCCCTCCTCCGCTGTACCCCCGGGATCGGGGTCGCTTCCCCGGGGAGATCCCGCTGTCCCCCTGGGGTCGGAGTGGCTTCCCCCGGGAGATGCCGCTGTGCCCCCGGGATTGGGTCGCTTCCCCCGGGAGATCCCGCTGTCCCCCTGGGGTCGGGGTTGGGGTCAGGGTCGCTCCCCCCGGGAGATCCCGCTGTGCCCCCTGTGTCGGGGTCGCTTCCCGCGGGAGATCCCATTGTCCCCCCCGGGATTGGAGTCGCTTCCCCCGGGAGATGCCGCTGTGCCCCCGGGATTGGGTCGCTTCCCCCGGGAGATCCCGCTGTCCCCCTGGGGTCGGGGTTGGGGTCGGGGTCGCTCCCCCAGGAGATGCCGCTGTCCCCACTCACCTTCCCCGCGCCGGCGGAGGGGGCCGGGCCGGGCGCGATGACCACCAGGCTGGTCCCCGCGTAGGTGCAGGGCAGGCGGGCACGGAACCGCTGCCGCAGCGTGTTCAGGACGCTGCACTCGTTGAGGTTGATGAGCGCGGCCAGATCCTCGGCCTGATCCAGGCTGGGCGGGTTGGTCTGCGGGAGGAGAGTCGGACACACCTCGAGCGCAGCCCCCACGGCACAGGCTGTGCGGGACTCTGCTGGAACCCAGCACACTGCCCTGCACCGGGACCCCCGTCCCTGCAGGGATGTGGGATATTTGCAAGAACAAAAGCATATTGTAAATATGAGCAATCCAGATATTCTGAGTTGGTGAGACAACGCGGCTATGTGGTAAAAAGCTTGAAAAAGACAGAAAAGAGAAAACTGCAGATGGGAATTATGCATGAACTTGCAAAATTAAATGAACAAAGATACCTACGTGACAAAGGGACTGTACAACAAGAAGAACAGCAGTTCATGGGAACAAGTAAATTTAGCCAATGATAGAATAAAGAAAACGCGTGGACAGAAGGTAGTAGCCAATAAACGCTTGATGGATGTGTGATGCTGATGCTCTAAATGTATAAAACAACGTGCTTTGTAATCAATACATTGGCATTAGCCTGAGATCATATTGGTCATCGTGCTGTGTCCGATTTCCTGCTAACTCCGCACAGGGACAGGGCTCACCCTCTGCACGCTGTCCTCGTCCACTTCGGTGACGGTGCCGTCCTCGTCCCGGCGCAGCCTCACCCTCCCCTCCGGCAGCTCGGGGGTCCCCACGTCCGGCTTCAGCTGCGTGGCTGCAACGACAGGCGGCTCAGTCGCTCCAGGGGCACGGCCGGGCCAGCCCAGGACAGAGCCCACGGTGGCGTGGGGAGATGCCAAGGGCTCAAATCCAGCCGCGGTCCCACTAGGGCACGGCTGGGCACCGTGCCTGCACAGCACCCAGTGACCACCCTGCTCCCGGCACGGCTCGTCTCCTGTGCTGGAGAGCGAGGGCAAGGCAAGGCAAGTTACCGAGTGTGAACCCGTCCTGCTGGATGAGCCAGACCTTCTCGGCTTCATACCAAACATCCTTTGGAGCCTGTGGGGAGGGGAGAGGGGAATTGGGCAGAAGTGGAAGGAAAACTGAGCTGAACAAACTGCCTTTGCCTCCTGGACAGCAACACTTCCAGCCAGACGCTCTGCCCGCCCATTCAGCCCTGGCTCTGCCTTCCCTCCAGTCCCCAGCAGAGCCCGTGGGAATGGGAAGAGCTGCATGAAACCAGAAATTTGCATCAGTGACCCAAACCCCTGGCTACCATCCACATTACCTGGTCCTTGTCCATGCTCTTGCCAGATGTCTCTTTACCCTGGTCCTTATCTGTGCTCTTGCTCATCTCTTTGCTCTTTCCCAATGTTTCTTCAGCCTCATCCTTATCTGCGCTCTTGTCTGTCCTTTTGCTCTCTCTCAGCATCTCTTTACCTTTTCCCAGTTCTTCTTTCATCTGTCCCAACTCCTTTCCCACATCTTTTGACTTGTCTTTGGTTCCTCCTGACTCCCCCTTGAGCCCTTCTGACATGTTTGTTGTTTTTTCAGGCTTTTTGAACTCCCTTGGCTCCTTCTTGCCACCTCCAATGTCTTTCTTCATCTTCTCCAGCTCTTTCCTGGCTGGCAACAGCTCCCTCTGGGCTCTTGCCTTGGCTGGGGGCTCCTCGAGCCTCGGGGGTGTCCCCTTCTCCTTCTTGGTGCTCTCAGGGCCTGTCTTCTTGAGAGTGTTCCCCTCCTTCCCCTGGACTTTGCTGCTGTGCTGGCCCTGGCTGGGGACAGGGGCTGGAGCTGGGGGGCTGCACCCTTGTTGAGTGTCCTTGAGGCTCTTCTCAGGACACAACAGCTTTGCCACCTTGGGAACCTCCAGGCAAGGGGTCCCTACTGGTTTGGGGGTAGTCTCCTCTGATTTGGGAATGACCTTTGCTGTTTTGAGGGAATCCTCTTCTGGTTTTTGGGACGTTTCTGCTGGTTTTGGGGACGACGCCGTTGGTTTGCAAGGGGTCTCTGCTGGTTTTGAGGGTGTTCCTGCTGGTTTGGGGGATGCTGCTGCTGGTTTGTGAGGGGTCTCTGCTGGTTTTGAGGGTGTTCCGGCTGGTTTGGGGGATGCTGCTGCTGGTTTGTGAGGGGTCTCTGCTGGTTTTGAGGGTGTTCCTGCTGGTTTGGGGGCAGCCACTGGGGATGGGGTTTTGCTGGGGATGGTCCCCGGTGCAGCCTTCTCAGGGGGCAGCTCCTTGCCAGGGGGAGCTGTGACCCCCTTGCCCCCCTGCCCCTCTACCTTCAGCCCGTTCTGCAGGGGCTCCTCTCTGGCACCCCCTCCTGTGACAGCCGGAGCGTCCCCACCTTGGGCCTCACCGTCCTTCCCCACGGGCTGCCAAGCAAAGGAGAAGAGCTGAGTCTGACAGGGACAGGGCAAAGAACCCGACCTCAGCCTGGCCCTGGGAGCTGCAACCCCATGTGGTGTGCTTGTGCCACAGACAGCCTGGCAGGACACGGAGCTCCAGGCCTGACTTGCTCTCTCTGGGCACAGCCAATGCCTGTAGGTGGCTTCTCGGACCTGGCTATGGGGTTGCAATCAGCGGTGACCTCCTCCTTGTCTCTCTTGGCCACATCCTGACCCTCCACACCACCACTGCTGTGCCTGGGGATGCCCCACGTGCTCCCCTTCCTGCACTCTGTGCTGAACCAGAGAGCCTCATGCTCTTCTTAATTACTCACCTCCCAGTTAAGCAAGTCAAGAATGGCAAGTTGCGTTAATGAAGCCTCCAGCATTAATTGCCTGAGGGTGGGAGCTGGCCATGCTGTGAGCCTGAGCCTTGCCGTCCAGCCCAGCTCACGCCAAATACCCTGAGATTCCTGACTGCAACCAGTGCCATGGGGCCCCCAAGGAACTCCTCTGGGCTGGGGTCACCCAGGGACACACAGACAGCGGCCCAGCAGGACACCCCAGTGCTCTGTGGGGCTCCCCAGCACTCACCTCCTCCTTTCCGCTCGCCTTGCTCTCCTTCCTCCGTCTCGCTGCCTTCGCCTCCTTCTCGGTCTCCCGCACGAGCTGCTTGATGAACCCCCCCGGGATGACCGACAGGAGCAGGGGGGGTGTGGACGGGGGCGGGCCTCGGTCCTCGTCCCGTATCTGTTCACAGGAGCAGAGGTGGGTTACGGGGCAGGCACAGGGGCCCCAGCACCGGCCCGGGGGCACATTAGTGGCAGTGGGGCCAAGAACAGCGCCCTGCTCTGCTCTGCTCTGCCAGCGGCTCAGGCACTGCCCAGGCTCCCAGCGAGCCACCTGTGGGCACCAGGCTGTTTTGGGGGTGCTGTGATGAGCAGAAGCATCGAGTAGAAAAGCTCACAGAGAAGCGCCCGGCCCTCCTCAGCCACTGCAGCAGGAGCCCACGTGCACTGCCAGCTCTGCCCTGGCACGGCCACAGCAGGATCTGTCCTGGCTGCAGTGAGTCAAGAAGCAGCTCCAGCATCGCCATGGTCACATGCAGCCCTGCTGGTCCATGCCGGGACCCACATCAAAACCAGCCCCTCTTCCCACAGCTGTCCCAGCTGCAGCACCACACAGCAGCACCAGCACCAAACGCTGAGGCCTCAGCCAGGCTCAGCCAGGCACCCATGTGCTCCAAACAAAGGCACAATCCCCCAAACCACAACAGCCAGGCTGTGAAGGAGCCTGGAGCCAGCAGGGGCAGACGCAGCAGGAGTGAAGAGTGCAGGGAGCTGTGGGGATGCGACTCCAGAGGCTGCTGCAGTGCAATGCCCCCGAGCACCGAGCCCCCAGCCCTGAAACACCACCGGTGCCACCCCGGACCGAGACTTTCCTTCTGCTCCCAGAGCGCGAGGCGCGAGGAGATGGCCATGGTGGCAGCGAGGCTGGACGGTGCTGCGTGGAGAGATGTGGGGACACGCCAGGCAGAGAGAGAGGAGAGTTAGCCGGGGGCTGCTGCTGACCCAGGGCTGTGCCGGGAGCTGAGCCGGGCCGGCAGCACCGTGACCCTGCTGGGCATCGCCGAGCCGGAGCTCACAGCACCGACCGGAGCGTGGCCACCCGGGCACGAGGGGACGGGAGGTGCGGCATCGGTGGGCACCTCCAGCCGTGCGAGGGGCAGGCGGCGCGGGGAGGCGGCCGCGGGACCCCAGCGCCCCAGCCCGTCCGTGCCCACCGCGGCTTCACCTGTCGGCATCATTCACGCCCCGGGGCTCGCCCGGCCCCGCCGCGGCCGCATCGCCTTGTACAGGCAAAAGGGCAGGAGCTCCGGAGCGGCCAGGGCCGGCTCGGGAATGTCGCTCGCCTTCTCGGGCAGGGGCAGCGCCGAGGGCCACGTGTCCGGGGGGACCGGCGCTGCCCCTCACCGGAGCCCTGCGGCCCCGGCGGTGACCCGAGCGGGACCCTCCGTCCTGCCCTGCACGGGGCAACAGGGGCGCGGAGGGGCCGAGCACAGAGCATGGCACCAGCAAGAGCCAGGACCACCATCACCACCCCTCTGTCCGCCCCCCAAACTCGGGAGCAGGATGTAGCCCCAGTTGAGCCACAGNTGCCCCCCAGGACCCGCTGCCATCCCGGTGGGTGCCCAAGACCCGTGGCCATTGAGGGACCCCCGCTCGCCTCCTGCACAGGGCAGGGAGCACGAGCACCGTCCCCGCTCCCATCGCAGCCTCTTCCCGGCACGGCCCCATGCCTGGAAGCCGCCCCCGATCCCGGGACTGCCGCTATCGCCATCCATTCCCAACTAAAAATAGCCCTCCCGGCCGAGGGGCACCCGGAGAGCCGGTGCGGACCCCGCTCCCCCCGGTCCCCCCGACGGGCCGTACCTGGCGGGGCTGCGGGCTCGGCGCTGCCGGCCCCGAGCGGCGTGCGGGCAGGAGGAGGGTCCCGCCCGCCTCCCCCGCCGTGACAGCTGAGGTGACACATGTCACTGCTAAAAATACCCGCGGCCGTGGCACCGGGGCCTCGGCCGGGGAGAGGCAGAGCGGCCCCTCCTGCTCCTTGGCCGCTGCAGTGGCTGAGACGCTCGTGTCACCCGTGCCCTCCCCGACATGCAGTCTGTGCCCTCCTCGGTGCACACTTTTGCACCCCACGGAAGTGGGAGAACCTCTGTGGCTTGGCATGAGCCCACCCAGGATGCTCTGCTGCTGCAGGAGGGGACCCAAGGGCGATCCCCAAAATTTTGTGTCAGAGATCCAGCACTGGGCTTCCCAGAGCACCCCAGTTCTGCCTGCCAGCCCCAGCCCTGAGATGGGGCTGAGCTGGAGAGGGACTTGAGAGCAGAGCTCAAAATAGCCTCTGGCACTAACACCAGCATGGTCAGCACCCAGCCCGGGCAGATAGGAGGGGGTCAGCAGATGGACATGTGGCCCCCACACAGGGCAGAGTGTGACCCCCAGTCCGGGCGCCAGCTCAGGCCACGTCCAGCTGCAGAGGTGTAATTCCCCCTCAGCCACTCTGCATCCAACCTGAAAAGGTTCACGGACCTGCCCAGGGCATCAGTTGGAAAAGCTGTTAATGAGAAAGGAAATGGGATCATAGGTCTGGAGTCTCCTGGCATGAAACTGAGGGTTGCTCCAAGCATCTCACCAATCCCAGTTCCACCCAGGAACAGCACAAGGACACGTAGCTCTGAATGGGCCTTCACATGGTCACAGATGGCACTAAAGACACAGGGCAGCCTGCCCACTCCCACCATCAGGGTCCCTCCAGCACTGATGGAAGGCCACCACTGGTCCCCCATCACACACCTCCCAGCCCATGCCAAGGACCCCTCAACATAAGGCTGAGGATCACCCCAGGACCCTTCTGGCACCATCCCACCCACAGGACACAGCCAGTGTGTCTCTCTGCAGTGGAAAACTCAGGACAAACACTCTGCACAGGAATGGGTGGGAGCAAAGGGACTTACCTGTGTGTGGGGCAGCTGGGGCGAGAGGCCGTGGGGGCCAGTCCAGCAGCGCCCTGTGAGCAGCTGCCCAGTCTGGCACAGCCCAGCCCAGCCCAGTGGGAAGGGGCGGGTGACACTGAAAGAACGAGGCAGCAGCAGCCACACAAAGGATGGTTTTTATTGGGGTCTGGTCGTAGGAGAGCAGTTGTACTGACCAACACACAGAAGCAGCTTAGCTGTGCCAAAATAATCCGTTAAAAAATACTGGCAGCAAGAAGCGAGTGTGGCACATCCACCACGACGGCTGTAAACTCCGGGGATGTGCCACAGCTCACCCCGCACGGGACCCTCCTCCCCACAATAAATATGGAAAGAGCCAAGTACATAAAACAAGGAATGATCTCATCGATACAATATCTAAAGTTATTTACACATCCTGGCTTTGTTTACCATTAATTACACATTTTGGACAGGTCCTCTTTCGATCATTTCCTTCATCACAAGTAGCTGTTTGTGTGAATCTGCTCCTGTTTGTTTTGAAGGACTGAATGAGACACTCAAAAGTGCTCACAAATCCCCTCTCTGAGGATGCTCCTGCTTTATTCTGTTTCTCAGACTTGTTTTTATGTGCAATCTCACCCACTCTCTGCTCTCTCCATTTCCCTGAGGACATTATTTCTGCTACAGGCAGGAAAGTCTCTTCCCAGCCTCTACCTCACCCCTGTCCATCTCCTTTTCCCATCTGGGAATATATTCCATCAAACAAAGCCAGACCAACCCTGACCCTGAACAACCACCTTCCTGCACCTGTCCCCAGGTTCCCTAGGAAAGCCCTGCCTGGACAAACCTCATGCCAGCAGCACTGGGCTCAGCACTGTTCCCACCGTGTCCCCTCTCTTGGGGTGAGACCAAGAAGCCACGATGCCACCAGCACCCGCACAGTCTCACCTGCTGTGGGGCTCTATCTGCCTCCAGGAGCAGCTCCAGCCACAGCTCACCCCAAAACCAAATGGGATTAGGCAGGAGTGAGAGGGGGAAATGGGAAAGAAGGTAGGGACTGCTCCAGGGTGAGGCAGGGATCCCTACCTGCTCCAGGAGCGCAGCAGGGATCTCCCCCTGGCTCCAGGCAGCCCCTCACAGCGAGGAGAGGGCTTCAGCAGCAGAAAAATGCCAGATTTCACCACAGAGGTGTCATGGGGATCAGCCCTGATGAGCACAGACCTTCAGCTCCACCAGAGTGGAAATTTAGAGCATGCACTGTAATACTGTGTGTTCCTCAAACTGCAGAGGTCACACTCACAACTAGAATTATTTTTAGGAAACAAGTGATCTACTGAATTTGGGGTTATTTCTGTTCCTCTCCTGGGAAGGAGGTGCTGGAGGTGGCTCTCTGCAGATGTGCCCAGCAGCAGCAACTCCTGGAGTGACATTGGGATGGTACCCACAGCAAGGGGGGTTCAGGGTGGCAGTCCCTGCGGGCTCTCGGGGTGCCAGCTCCTCTCCTGGGATGTGGCAGGGAGCAGAGTCCTGCCCTGGCCCCGCTCCCTGACACACACTGCTCCTGCCTCAGCAGCCTCTGGCCTGTTGGAAGGGTCAAGTGATCCCCTCCAACACCAAATCCATCTCCAGTAAGTACACTTTGGTGACTGTGGCTGCCTGCAGCCATCCCTGCCCCACGCCGCGAGTGCTCTGGGCTCTCCCTCCACTCCCTCCTTCCCCTCGGAATCGGAGCTGTGCAGTTCCCTGAGCTGATGGCTGAGCTGGATCAAACAGCAAGCTGACTCCTCGCCCCAATTTAGCTCATTGATTCTCATTAACGCAGCACAGGCTCCTGTGAATGAACACTTGCTCTTGGAACGCTGAGGGATAAAGGGAAAATTGAGAAATATCACATTGAGGGGTTGGTTTGCAGGAGCTTTCCAGGTACTTCTGCATTCATGAGCCGCCTCAAGATGGTCCTGACAGAGCCCAGAGTCCCTGTGCTGGGAGAGGAGGGTGAGCTGCACATCCTCAGGGAGACTATTCCCACTTTATCATGAAAAACAGAATAAAGCTGGCTGATCCTGCTGGAAATGAACTGCCACTTCCATACACATACGGAGCAGAAATTCTGTGGAATGTCAGAAGTTGGAGAAACATGTATTTAATAAATAATATAAAATGCTTTTTCTGTTAAAATAGAATTTTCAGGTTTATACCTACAGAGCATAGCAACCTTTACATAAACAAAATAAAGCTGAGTCTGTGGTGATTAGTTTAACACAAAATAAAAATACAATTTAACAATAGTATTAAAACAGCCAATGTTCCATCCACACAATATGTACACCATGGAATAGAAATCAACAGGAAACAAAAGTAGATTATCTTGAAACTCCTCAGACATTTGGATATACATATCTTCTCTGTATATTTTAGATATTTTCCTTTTTTTTTTTTACAATATTAAAATTAATACTATGCTTTGTCAAAATACGCTTTTCAGGTTTTTTTCTGTAGAACTGACTCATTCCTTATATTAATCAACACAACTAGAATTATTTACTGCCTGCTGTACACTTCAAATAGTCCTCCCTCCGGGGATATTCCAGGTGTGAACACCCCAGAGCTGAAGGAGCTGTGTCACTGCCACGAGCTGAGAGGGGCAGGGACACCCCTGTGTGCCAACAGCTGTGAGACACGGTCTGGATGTGGAATTCAAGAACCTGGTCCTCAGGGAAAGAGCAACTCAGAGCTCCAGGGACTTCACCCCTCATGAGCTGATTTACTCTAACCCCAAGGAATGTCAGTGCCCAGTCACCACGGCTCCAGGGCCACATCAACCCCTGAGCAGCTCCACTGGGCACAACAGCGTCCACTTGGACGGGATCACAACCAAAACAGGTCTGTTTCAGCACAAAAAACCCAGCATTTCTATCACCTACACACTGAGCTGCAAACACCTGATTTACATAAAAACCAAACTCAAAGTCATAATCCAATTTCTGGTTTTTGCCTCTTGATAGAAGTGGGAGAACAAAAACTTCCACTGGGTTTCTAAAGGGGAGGTGCTGAATCGCAGAATCATGGAATATGCTGAGTTGGACGGAAACCACAAGGATCGTGGAATTCCAACTCCTGGCCCTGCTCAGGAGAACCCCAAGAAATTAGGGAAAATTCAAATGTGACTAAGCCAAGGTCTGTCCCTGGAGCTGCTCTCCCTACCTGCCAGGCTTCCCAGCCACTCTTCCAGCTATTTTTAGCCTGCTCCCAGTTTTTTTTTGAAACCTAATGGGGGGCAGGGGAACATACCAGGAACGTCAATCCAAGCTGGATCCACTCCAGCATTACACCAGCTTATCTCACAGCAGTGGTTTGGGCAGAACCTGTGAGCCTGGAGCCACACACTGTGCTGGACCAGGGACAAGAACAACACACAAAGCCCAACACAACTAACAGGAAGGAGCTTTTCCACTTGGAGAAGTGGACAGCCAACATTTGACTGAAGGATATTAAAAAACAAAAACAAAACCAATCAGCAGATGTTCCTTTACAGGTTAATGAACTTGCAAAATAATTACCAAATAAAGCTGACTAATACAAATTTATACCTGCAATGACGGGACACCTGATCTGACCCAGCACCCAGGGAGCCCCTGACTCAGGAGACACCAGCCAAGCTCATCCCAGCTCCAAGTGGTTCCTCACTCTGCCTGCAGCAGGAATAACTGTGCATTTGCTTCTCCTGCACTGAAATTTCTACCCATTAAAAGCCTGATTTTGGCCAGAATTCACATTATCCCTATTCCTCAAGTGAGACATTAATTTACAGCAACTCCCACATATAAAAAGTGTTACCCTACCTCAGAGCAGAGGGAATGGTAAAGGGAAAAGCACAGGGAACGGGAAAGCAGCTCCCCATAACACCCTGGGACCCCCAGCCCAACTCCCTCCTATCCCATCATTCCTGCTGGCTTTCCAGGTTCTGGTCCTACTGCAGCAACCAGGAATGACCAGGAAATAATCCCTAGAGACACAGGGATGTGTCAAGAGGTTTTTAACATGGCCCTATCCAAGAGTAATTTTCTGGTTTGGAATATCATAAATAGTTCCCACACACACTTCAGTCCAGCTGATGCTTTTTTAAAGGACTTTCAGATAATTTGTTTAAAAGTCTGTTTAATCATTCACACAGCTCTGTGGATGGCTGAAGCTCTAACTTCTTTTATCTTTACTTCCCTGAACATTAACAAAAATACAAGTCCTACAGATGTGGTCAAAATGCACGAACAACAAGGCCATGCCTGAAACTCTCCTCGTTCAACGAGGGTTTTACACACAGCTGAAGACCCTCATGTAAAGTGACACCATCAGGAATCTTTGTCCAAGCTACAAAAACCTAGGGGACTCTGGTACCTACGCCAGGAAGGAGCAGTTTGGGGCAGTATCCAGGATTTTGACTGAACAACACCCAGTGGCAGGAGACATTTCCTAGCCCAAACATCATTAAATACCACACACAGAATCATGGAATCATTTAGGTTGGAAAAGACCTCCAAGATCATCAAATCCAACCTTTGACCCATCACCTTTGACACTGCTCCTTACAGAGGAGCTGAGATGCTTAATGTCACTTATCAGTAGGAATGACAGAGAGGCTGGTATGGTTTACACAGAGTAATTTGGAAAATAAACGAGGGTGGGAAATCACTGAAAGGAATCACTGACTTACAGGGGGCGTTTTCCAGAACATATTTTTCCTTTGATGAAGCCCCTAATGGTCAGATAGTTTGCCCAGGCTCTGCAGCCAACCTAGCCCCACTTCTAGAAGCAAATACAGCCAACTTTATTACTTTTCTCTAAGGAAAGAGGTCTGGAACTCTGTGGCTGGCTGACAGCAACACACTCGACAAATGGTGCACACTGGGTGGATGGGGGAAGCTGTCAGGGCAACTTCTGCTCTCACATACCAGACACAATTCCCACTGTCTTTAGGATTTGTGAGAGCTGTACCTATACAGTTGGGAAGAAAATCTTCTCAATTATGTTCACTGAATCAGAAAAAAACCCACTTAAATTTGGCCCTGACCTCTCTCTTACAAACCATGGCAACACCCAGGACAAGGCCAACTTGACGAGCTTGAAGCTGTCAGACAGTTCAGGACTAATCTTGACTTCAGCAAGAGTTCAGCAAAACATGACTGATGCCTCAAGTAGGATTCATATAAATCAGGCATTTGATCAGCTCCTTCTGTCAGCACCACACTCGCCTTTCTCAGCCTGTTTACAATGCAGACAGTTTGAACTCTTCAGAATAGAAAATCAAAGGTCCTTTCACAACCCGAGCTGTGTGATATGTGCATGAACCTCCCCAGCCAAGCTACAGAGAAACCTGGGATGTCTATGCTATGAGAACACACCTGTGTACGAGAGAAGGATCCACGAGTCCAGGACTGGAGCGATCCGGAATACGTACCGAGGTACCCAGACATTTGAGCCCAGCACATGCACTAGAATGCATTGGATTTGAATAATTTCTTTTTAATTTTTAAAAAGTGCAGTTGACCTGAAATGGAAAAGAACTGTCTTTATGTTCACTGTAAACTTGTCAAAAGGAATCTGCTCTTTAAAAACTGTGCTAAAATAGTCAATTTATACAACAGAGCACTAGATGAAGCTACCATAAATTCCTCTTCACCAATTATTACTCTATTGTGTCAGTTATAGTACTGCATATACGTAGAAGAAGCAAAACGGTGGTAGCTACTATTAGTGAGTACAACAAACCAAGGGAATAATTCGAGTTCAATGCTCCCATGAAGTAGCAATAACATTTAAACCACAGGACAGTTAGAATTCAGTACTTTGAAGTGCATAAGAGTCACACTGTTGATCATCAGCAGTATGGAGAAAGGTTATTATAGAGTCAGCAGTAATGGTTGGAAAGGACATGGCAACACGACAGAGTGAGGGTCATCCAGCAGCGCCAGGTGGCTCCAGGTCTGTCGGTGTCACCGTGGAGTGTCACCCCAGCCAGCAGCACCCGTGCCAGCCCCCGGCCTGGTGCCACCGAAACGAGGGGATCGCAGGGAGAACAGCCTCTTCTTTCCATCAGTAGTTCCAGAGTAACAGAGCACGCCCGGCCCCCGCCGGGAGGAGGGAACCGTGGTGACTTCCACTGCTGCCAGGAGCAGGAACGCACCCGCCACCCTTCCAGTCTTCACAGCCTGCAGAGACAGAGTTCTGACACGATCCCACGCTGTAAACATCGAATTCCTCCTCTTCTAAGCACATCCCGCGTCCAGGATTGCACAAAGTCATTCGTAAGGATTCTGGGACACTCTGCACGTTCACCACGTCGCCGCGGTCGCGTCTCCTACAGCCCGTTGCTGTTCCTGTGGCTGAGCGGTGGCTTCGAGAGCTCCACAACTGTGGAGCGGGATTTATTGAGGAACTTTGGAGCCCGGCGCAGCAACCTCTGGGCCTCAGTGAAAGTTTCTGTCAGCTCTTTTTTCCACTGAACAAATTCGGGGTCGCTCTGAAAGAGACACAGAAGCAGTTTGGCACCTCATCGTAACGGGCCAACAGCGTCTTCTCTCTAACGTAGCACCTTAGGGAAGTTATTGAAATTTTCCAAAGGATCAAGAGACTTTGGGTATTGCCCACGTGCAGCCCGTGGCTCCTCCATCACCCTGCCGAAGGCTGGACAGTGTTTGAGGACTCCTGTGCTTCCTCCTCACACACACGGGCTACAGCAACTCCCTGCAGTGACACAGGAGCCAGCAAAGCCCTCGGGGCCAGCAGAGGTGGAGCAGTTGTGAAGGGTTTAGATTTTTAATACACTGAACTCGTTTTGGCCCAAATATCATTGAAATCCGTGACAGGAACTGGCACAGCTGCAAGTTTCCCGCTTTCAAATCTCGAGTGTGATAAACACTTCAGCTCTGCTTCACAAAGTGCCTTAGTTAACATGTAACAGGAAGATCTGAAAACTTGTCAGTCGTTTATCATATACAAAATAATCTGATCAAATTACCAAGTATCTTACCTCACACTGTAGGACAAACTGTTTTCCTCCTTTAATTCTCAGTAAGATGCATTTCTTATCTTTAATTTGTGTTTCTTCAACAGATACTATTTGTTCCATTGTCAGCAGGTTTTGCTGCAGCATTTGCAAAAGAGCAGAGAATTAATTGAAAAAAAAAACCCCTGTTGCCAATCGAATAAAAGCCACTATCTCATTTTTCTGGACTCCCCACTTGAATTAAGTTATGAACATTAAGATTCATTACACAAACATTTATTTCTGAAGGCTGGGTAATGAACTAAAGATAGATCATACGGTAAGAGAGACATTTACAAGGGGCTTGGTTGTTTCAATAGAGACAATGAAATATCAGCTCTGAAAGCCAGTAATGACAGCACGACATAAGAATCTACAAATAGGTGTGTCTGCAAACAGAATATTCACTATTTTCCCTCCAGAGTTGCATATAATTTGATACATTTTCCAAGCATTACTGCTGTTAAAAATAAAAGCCAATCTTACTATTTCTAGGAGTTGAAAGGGAATATTTCAGCACTAAATACTTCCAGAGTGAATATACACAGCAGTGTGCAGGAAAGCTTTCCCTATAGACTGCAGAGGACAGAACGTCTTAAATTCCAAACCCTTCCTTAACTAAATACACAAATTATCTGCCCTGCACATGAGCACAGCTGGGCTACACTACAGTCACTATAGCATTTTCTTGGAAACAAAATGCTATAGCATTGTCACCTTACCAGTTTGTGTTTTTTTGTATAAATAGTCCAGAGGTCCTAAATGAAAAACAACACCATCAACTACCAAACTCCTTTAAAAACATAACAAAAGAGAGTAAACAGGTTTCTCAAGTCAACTTTATGTCTACTCCGTGCAGTGTAGCTACCAATCAGCTACAGAGTTGCTGGAGACAGGTTACTCAAATCCACAGGGCATTTACTGGGATAAACCATTTCCACAGGAGGAACACCCGGGCAGGAGTCCTCAGGTGTTCCTCCACCTGCACCAGCCTTCCAGTGCTGCTCCCAGGGCAGCCTCACTCACCCGGGACTCTCCTTCTCCTCGCCACTCGAGCCGGTTTGGGAAGAGGTAAAAGTAACGGCGCTGCCACTGAGTCAGGAAGGGGTTCCCCAATTTCAGCATGTACCCATGCATTATACAGTCCTTCCCCAGGGCATAATCTAAAACAAGAGGGAATGTCAGCAAAGCAAACCAAGATGCAGCCTAAAAGCATTCTGCAGGGAGCTTTGTGGAGCAGGGATGGAGTCCTGGCCACGGGGGACTCAATGTGCTCTCTGCAGGTTGAAATCCTGCTTCTGTGTGCACACACTGCCCCAGTTCTGCCTTAATTATACGGGCTGATGTGGCTACAGTGGAGTAACTGAGAACACACTTGGTTCTTAAAATAGTATCTCATTAAAGTATGTTGTTTAAAGAACTGGATACTGCTCTCCAAAGTCTGGGGTTTTGATGCAAACTGCAGTTTGCTGCATAGGAACCTCCTGGGGCCCTCTCCAGCTCCTGATCAAGAAATCAAACCCCAAATATTCTGAGGGTGGGCAGGCCCTGGCACAGGGTGCCCAGAGAAGCTGTGGCTGCCCCATCCCTGGGAGCGTCCCAGGCCAGGTTGGATGGGGCTTGGAGCACCCTGGGCCGGTGGAAGGTGGACAGTGAAACAAGGTGATCTTTAACGTCCCTTCAACAGATCCATTCCATGATCCACGAGTCTATGACACTCTTTCCAAAGCATGATGTCATCAGTTAGCATTTCAAAACATTAAGAAACATCTTAAGCAACATGACCGTGACTAAAGGAATTCTAACAATTCCCGGTGAATGACAGTCATGGGAGTGTGTGGTGTGGAACTCCAAACACAGGAATTACTATCTAGCAGCAAAAGATGAGAGAAGTGTAAGGACAGATTACCTTCCTCGTGGCCAAGCTGCTTATTTTTAGCCCTTTTTCTGGCCTCAATTTTATCTGTGTCTGCATTTACTGCATCATAAACAGTTTCTGCTACTTCTTGCTGCCAACGCTCCGATATTACCAGAGGGAAGTTCTTATATAACTCCTGGTCACTATCAAGCAACTTGCAAGAGAAAAACAACATAAAAACCCAACATTTTAGTAACTTTCACTATTCTTATCCCCAACAGTTAATAGTTACCCATACAACAGAATTATCTAAAAAGGTGTATTGAGCTCAATCCTTCACAAAACAGATACAAGCAAGAGGAGCACAGACACTAATGTAAGCAAAGATATTAATTTATGTGCAGAGAACAGGCCATCTGCTCAAAACTTGTTTGGTTTGGTAGCTCTAAAATCCTCACTCAGTATTGTCCCATAATGTTCTCTAGACTTCACATTTATATAATTACTCAAATATAAGCAGTAGTACTTTAACTTTGTTGCATAAAAATTTCCTCAGCACAAATATTCCATGAATAAATGAAAAGATACCACTTCCACAACCATGTCCTCCATGTTTTCACAGCTTGGTTTTAAATTCTTAATAATTATCCTAAAAATTCAACAGCATGTGCTGCAGACCTCAATTTTCCTGTTATAAGGATTCTTTTCTGCTCTACCTTTGAGTCCTCAAATTGAACTGCACTGAAGGAAATTAGGGAAAATTCTTCACAGAAAGAGTTGTCCAGCACTGGCACAGGGCAGTGGAGGAGTGCCCATCCCTGGAGGTGTTTAAAGCCAGGTGGACGCAGTGAGGATGCAGCAGTTGCAGGAGCAGGATAGGAAAGTCTGGCTTAATTCTCCTATAGCCAGGCCCTCCTGGAACACATATTCTTCTCCTTTTCAGAGATCCATGGCTGTATCACGGCAGGAAAATACACACACAGGGGACTGCTCTGCAATTCCAGGGACTTCCTACAGCGCCCAGTAAGGGGAAAGCCACAGGCATCCACTGTTGGCTCTCCAGCTGGTAACCCCAAAGCTCCCGTGTTCTTCTCGGGGTCACAGGACACTCTGCAGGATAAATATAATCCCCAGGGGCCACGGAGGACAGCAAGGTGCTCAAACTGGTCCTCGGAGGCAAAGAGGGCTCCTGGCACCTCAGTGGCAGCTCCAGCTCAGCTGACTCAGAGGCAGGAATTATCCAGTCCCCTCTCAAGGTCTGTGACACCCCAGGGAGGCTGGACATGATATCCCTCCCTGACTCATTCCCAGGAGTAAATTTATCCTATAGACAGTCTGAACTATTAGATCCTGAGATTAAAGTGGAGGTGCCACACCAGTGACCTGGGTATATGACTCACATCCAGGAATATGAATTCACAGTAATTCATATTACTGAGCATAACGATCTACTCAATAAACAAAGACCAACTGGTTTCTCCTTGCAAAATGTTCCTTTGAATTCTGGCATTGCAGAATTGCAGGAAACTGGAATCCTGCTAGACTAACACTGAAGATGGGCAGTTTTCTGGGATAAAGCACATCCTGGGCTCTCCGCACTTCTCTTTAAAAACATTAAATCTTTTCAGTGCCAACTTCTGTCACCACAGCAGGTGACACTGACAGATGAGCTCCTTTTCAGGCTCCGTGAGTACTTAGTGTGGCTTTTTGCTTATAAAGTTTAGAGCAATTAATTTCTCTCCTGACTCACTTCTGTAATAGCAAGAACAAGGTCTGATCTACTGCAGAAATGTGTGATAAGAACAAAGGAGACAGACTCAAGCACTGATTCACCTGCTGTCCCAAATTCCCAGGGAAGCTTCAGAGAGGAGAGGAATTTGCAGGGGGGGCACACCACCCTCATGTGAGTACTAAAGGGGCCAGCAGCTTTCAAACTGGGGGTTTTCGTTTGGTTTGGTTTTGTTTTGTTTTTCATTTATCTAATTTTCATTAGATTTTCAAAAATACCAGAACCCGAAAGTTTCTTTTATCACTTTTTTAACTTAAAACGTTGCTACCATTAATACAGGTTGCAATTTTTAAGAATTTTCCACTGTACTCTCTGACCATTCAACTATTAAAATAAGGTTAAGTTCAATTTCTCCAAGCTGTCAGATACAAACCACAATTTTTAAACCTACAAAACCATAAGATATTCTTGAAAACGTGAGGCTTTCCTAATTGTTTTTTGACCATTTGAAATATTTGTTTTGTCATAGAAAACTGCCATTGCTCACAGAGCATTTGGACAACGTTCTCAGGGACATGGTGGGATTGTTGGGGTGTCTGTGCAGGGCCAGGAGTTGGACTTTGATGATCCTTGTGGGTCCCTTCCCACTCAGGATATTCCATGATTCTATGACACTTCTGATAGGAAGGCAGATTTCAGTCAATCTAAAAACATAAGGACTTGGGAAACAACAAACCAGGGAACCAGCCCAAAGTACCTGTCTGGAACCAGCATGGACTGATTTTCCCATCCTGAAGGAATTCCTTGCACATCCAGCAGCCCCAAAGCACAGGAATGCCATGCACACATGGAAAGTCAAGTACAGCAGTCTCAGTGCCCCCTCCACCTCTCCCTGCAAGTTGGGTACCTTAATGCCTTTAGTGTCCTCTTCATCAAATGACCCGATATCAAAAGCATCTGCTGCATTCACTTCTCCCCGAGGAGGAATCAGTGGTGGAGGGTACTAGAAATTAAAAGCAGCATGACTAAAGACAAAATAATGGACATTATTTAACTCCATTCTGTAAGTTGTACACAACCTTTTTGTTTTCTTGCACAAATGATACATGACCATGAAGTGTGTGTCCCTTGAAACTAGACTTCAGTGCAAAGTTGTTGGCACTCCTTTAATAAAAGCTCCTTCAAAAATTTGGGGAAAAAAACTCTCCAGTTTAGAGACATGCAGTCATGTGACCCTGAAAAAATAATAACTCACTACTGAGATCTGTAGTAATGAATATTCATCAGCTTTCACACATATTTGTGCCAGCAAGAACATATGCTGGGGACTGGGACTCTGAAGTTTTCTGCCCATTACCTGTTTGGGCTTATTTTCCTTTTATTGTTAACCAAGTGAGCTAAAATTACTGTCTTCATCCTTTACCTTCTGTAAATAGACCTGCTGCCAATCAATGCCTTTGAAGAAAGGATGTTCTTTTACTTCTTGTGCGCTGCAAAATAAAAGGGACTGAAGTCAACAAATGAAAGGGCTTTTCAAATGCATTCAAGAAATACAAAGCCATGAAAGGTCACATTTCTATCACTTGAAAACATCGGGAAATGCTCTTTTTTTGCAAAGAAAAAATAAGCATTACTAAGTAAACAGCAGGAGGATAGATTTTCATGTGGAAACCCTTGGAATGGAGCTGCAGGGTTGGCAGGGAAGCACTCCTGATGGCAGCCCATCATTTCACACAGCAAAGGGTATTCCTGGGCTGTCAGATCCCATACACTGATCTGTGTCACATCCCAAACACTACTTGTAAGTAACCAGATCACTCCACACCATTTCATATCACACAGATTTTATGGGAACAGAAGCCACTATTCTTGTTAGACCCCAGGGAAAAGCAAACTCAGGTCATTATCAAAGAGGGCTCCAAGAGGAAAACCTTCTGAATCTCCCACTGGAACTGGAGCCAGCCCAGTTCAGGTGTGACCATCAGCTGCCTCTTATCACACATCCCCAAAGGTTTCTCAACAGTTGTTTACTTCACTCCTTGCTTCCTCTCCCACTCTCACACTGGCTTTTTAAACAGTTGATAACAACAATCTCATGAACAGCTACAAGCAAGGTGAGCTTAGCAGGAACAAGGAGTGTTGTGTTGTTGAGAAGCATAAAAAAAGGCCTTTTCCTTAGAACCATGGAACAACACAGGCAAAACCAGCAATATTCACAGCTTTTTTGCTTAGTGGTTTTGGTATTGGGGTTCTGTTCTGTGTAATATGCTTCTATCATTACAGATACAATATAAGCAATAAATTGTCACTATCAGTTTGTCTGAGTCAAGTCATATGATTTCATGCCAAAACAAATCAGGCAAAACCAGAAAAACAACACAGGGATCAGAAGCAGGAACACCACCCAGTAATGTAATTATGACTGCAGGGAACTCAGGGGAAGGCTTCAAGGACAGAAATTGTCAAAAAAATGCGTCCAAACCAAAGGAAGCTGAAATGTAATTCTATGCAGCAGCACTTCTTAATGTTCTCTTTCCAAAATTAAAATCCTCACAACAGGAAGCAGATTTTTTAACTTGAAATGAATTCACTCATTGACAGAGAAGTGGAAATTTTTCAAGGCAGTGGTCCAAGGAGAAGACAACACCTACCTTCTCCCTTGGCATCCAAGCCTCCTGCTCACATCCCGCTGCAGGAGCCCTTCCAGAAGGGACTTCAGTTCGGGAGAAAACGAGTCTGGGAGCTCCACATTCTATGAAGAAAGGAAGTACAAAGAGATATTTCATGATGCAAGTAGCCTGATCTTCCTTTTCTTGGGGAGTGTTTGTAAACAACTCTCCACTGGCAAATACAGCTGTGTAGAGGTGTGCAGTGCCAGTTGTCAGGGAAGTGGGAGCTCATGGCCACGGGGACTGTGACTGTGCCCAGCCCTTACCACGGTGAGCGTCATCCGGTCGATCTCGTGCTTATCTTTGGTTTTGTGCTGCCTGAAAGGACTGTGCCTGTGCAAACAAGAAAACACACTCAGAAATGGAAAGCCACAACACATCAGAGTATTTTGGCTGTGGCAAACAGAGAACAGCACCCTGTTAGTGCCATCCTTTTCCCTCGTCAATCCTGTCCTCAAGAACAATCTGATCCTCCACAGGAGGGAGAACAGGAGGTTGGGTAATTCTCAGACACAGTGATCTGTTCTTGAAGATGTTTCAAACACCTCACCAAGTACACCTGTCTCCCAAAACCCAGAAGTTTCACCTAACACAAGGAAACCCTGAGCAGCCACACACACAGGGATTTAAAAACATGGTTTTATAAAACAGGGATTTATATTTGGAAACTGAACTCACCACTCATCTATAAGGGAGAATGAAGTAAAAGCTTCAAGTAAGTAGATGAAGGAGAGGATAATCACAGATCCCACAGCATTAGCCACTGGGAATATATTTGATGCTATCTGGTAAATTATCAGCTTTATCCTTTTCCTGCTTTAAAATTCTGGTTTGAGTTTGACTTTTTCTTTAGGCTATAGAAGACCACAGAACATTACAGAGATTTACCACACAATCCATCAACAGCATGAAAGAAGCAGCACTGTAGTGAGAGATTTTTTAAATTAGATTTATGATGGGATAATATTTTTCACAATCAAAATGTTATTCACTTATCAATTACATTAATTAGCTATTCTAAAGCCTTTTGTCTTACCACACGGCAGTGTATACCAGTGTGTTTCTACTGGAGACCTGCTACTCCAGAGTTATTTCCCTTTTATCCTCAAAAATGTTCTGATGGACAGACCAGGACTTCCATTTGTCTGCTTTTAAGCATGACAGGTAAGAATAAATGGCTCCCACACAGCCTCCTCTGGGTAGAACAGGGATGCAAATGATTCACTGGGGACTTCTGGGCAGATTTTGTGCCAGACTAAATTTTCTAAGAAATGGCACCATGTGCCCAACCCTTGTTTTGGGATGTGTTTAATTGGCTTCAGAACAGATGAGGAAGGACAGCTCACAGTGAATAACGCTCTGGCTTCTGGTCAACCAGCAGCAGCACCCCACACATCCCTGTCAGGGAGACCCCCAGCCCCAAAGCCTGAGATCCCCCTGTGCCCATGGGAATTGGCATCCTTCATCCCCGTGCGGTGCCTGCCCCACAGCTGCCACCCTGGGAGGGAAGGACCATGTCACAGCCAGCTGGATGCCCTAATCCAAGTGACTCAAAAGAAAAGGTCTCCAAGACAGCATGAGGAGTCCACAGTGGTTCTCTCCAACCCCCTGACACGAGGAGGGAGCCAAGGGGGGCTCAGGCTCTGCCCCCAGGAACAAGGGACAGAACAAGAGAAAATGGCCTTGGGCTGTGCCAGGGGAGGGTCAGGTTGGACATCAGGGGGAATTATTTCCTGAAAAGGGTGGTCAGGCATTGGAAGGGGCTGCCCAGGGAGGTTTGGAGTGCCCATCCCTGGAGGTGTCCAAGGAATGACTGGACGTGGCACTCAGGGCTGGGGGACAGGGTGGGGATGGGGCACAGGTTGGACTCGATGACCTTGGAGGTCTTTTCTATCACAGAGATTGTGGGATTCTGCCTGTGACAAACACTCTCCTGCCTCCTCCCAGGAAATCCCACTCACCACGTCCTGCTACCCACAGAATTCTTCAGTTCATACTCAACAGACCACTACTCCCAGCTACACTGTCTGTACTTTGAAATGAGTATTTCTGGCAATTTAAATACCACTTCTTTCTTTATTTGCATGCTTATATAGTCTATTTTGCACACAATTAATCTTATATTGTTACAGCTCTGGAGTTCAATTCACAAGTCACACACTGACCTTCCTTTGTACAGTGTCTGATACAGGTAAGAGCTTATAATGCTTTATACTTAATTATGTGTGAGTACACAGGATGATCTAATGATCAATCTTTACAGAGAAGCACTGGGAAAAGCTTAAAAGATTCCTTCTGGTTTGCCATTGACATTGAGGATGCCATTTTCAACAAGCACTTGCCCATCAGTGCTTGTTCACTGCTCAGATAAATGCCACGGTATTAATCAATTACACACACACAAATTAAATGAGAAGGTAATTGTTGACAAAGCTGTAATTATCGTGTACCTTTGGACACTGATAAGGTAACAGGCCAGATTTAGCAAAAGGAAGGATCCACTCTTTGTACCTGGCCCAAACTCTGCAGGAGGGAAGGCCAAGTATCCCACAAAAAGGGACCAGTGCAGCCAAGAGTTTCACCACAACAGCAGGTGTCAGGCATAAAATGAACCCCTGAATTTACCAGGGCTGCTCAGTGTACTTCAGCAGTGAGTAACATCACAGCATTTAAAATACTAACAGCTGCCAAGAGATGAGTAAACTGCTGTCAGTAGCAGCCAAAGAGCAGATGGAGCATCTGCCTTCCTCGTGCCCCACACCTGTACCTACTCCAGGATACAGGGTTGGGTTGGGTTTGCAAGGAAACAGCCTGGTTTAGTCTCACATGGTCTAAGCTGCAGAGTGGGCAGTCAGGGACCATTTCAGATAGTCTGTAACACAGCATGTATTAGCATTTCAAGGCACAGACACGGGGAGGCTGAGGAGAGAGCAGAGCCTTCACTCACCCCCTCAGCAGCTTGAACAACATGCAGCCCAGGGAGAACCAGTCGGCGCTGCTGTCGTAGGCAGTGCCCTTCTGCAGCACCTCGGGGGCCATGTACCCGTGGGTACCTCTGCAGGGCACAAAGGACAAAAGCTTCATTACCACAACACTGTCACTGGAAAAAAACATTAAAAATCAGCACTTTCTCAATAAGACAGCCTAATTAAAAAAGAAATCATTTTAACCATGGTTTTATTTGCTTTCAGTAGGTTTCCAGTGTCTTCTTCCAGCTACATCTGGGTGAGCACAGGACCCCTCCTCCCAACTCACCGCTGGGCACCACTAGAAGCAACCACCAGGTATTGCTTTTACCCTTCATACAATCAAAACATAAGAACCTTTGTCAAGAAGCTACTGACTTGCAAATCTTTTAAGGTGTGACAGGCTGGAGCATTCCTTTTTGCATAAATTATGAGACTAAATCAGGGCAAGTGAGGACCTAAGAATAAAACATGCCGGGTAAGAAGAGAATCCACACACAACCCCAGCAATTCAGATCCCAGTTAAGACACAATGACAAGAGGCAGAAAGGAACCCAATCTGCCCCCAGTTCTACAAAGATCCAGAAAGACACAATAAGTCTTGTTTTCTAGTCAGTTTTGGAATATTTAATTATCTGTTTAGGACAATTAAAACAATCTGGTACTTTAACTCCGTCAGGTTCCTCTCTGAGCAGTGAATCATCCCGAAATAATGTGTCATCTCCCAGCCATGCCTACACATCAGCTGCTACAACTGTGCAGGAAAACAGGGAGAGCAGACCAAAAACCTCGGAGGCTCCAGCTTAGCAAGCCTGGGCCACACAAGTGTCATTTTATTCTTTTAGGCAAAGTTAAACTATAAAGACAAATTCAGGATGCATTTAGCACTACCTGTACGTGCAGCAGAGCTCCCAGACATAGTACTTACACACTGGCATGCGGCTTCTTTTTGGAGAAATCACAAGCCAGCCCAAGGTCTGATATCCTCACGTGCCCATGTTCATCCAACAAGATATTTGCAGGCTGGAAATCAGACACAGGAAGGTGATTGCTTGGAATCCTCCAACTGACAGAGCTGCAAATTCTCAGAACACAGTAACTCAAACATCAATACCCTCTAGTAACTGGTAATTGCCTTTTTTGATTTAATATCAATACACCCAACACTTTCTAAGTAAAATTTCCATTCTCACAGAGCAGCATCATCAGCTCCATAGCTTATGAAATACTGAGTAGCAGAAGAGAAAAACCAGGGAAGTTTTGAAACACAAAGTACATCATAAATGAATAAATCTATTTTGGCTCCAAGTCCTCACTGCTCTTGACTCTTTCACAGCTGGGTCTGTGTGTGGCTCTTACACCTTTTATTTGCAACCCCCATGCAGACTTTTGGGTTTGTCCCCTTTTGTTGTCACTTGGCTCAGGGACACCTCTCTGGGAACTGCCCTCAACTTCCCCAGTGCCAGTGAAACACCCCAGCAACTGCCCTCCTGTTAGTCCCCCATCACACTCACACACACACACAGGCCTCTTTCAGCCTGTTCTCTAAATTATTCCTGTAACTGAGCTGCTGAGATAAGTAACACTGCACAGGATTTATTGGGACTCCAAGGAAGCCTCTCCCAGGCTGGTTAAACCGGATAATGGCACAGATTAGAACGGTTTTGAAATGTTATTACAAATATCAGGGAGATAATAAGCTTCCCAAGAAGAGGTTTCAGGTGAGATAACCCCTTGCTGTCAGTGTGCCTGGACTCTTTGCTGCCCGTGTGATGCGCTCCCTAAGCATTACCTTCAGGTCTCTGTACACCACAAAGCGATTGTGCATGTGCTCTAAGCCCAGGATGATTTCAGTAGCATAAAACCTCATTTCCTTTTCCGAAAACACTCCATGCTGGGAGAGGTGATAGTGCAAATCTCCTCCTAAAATGAGAAGAATGGAGATGCAATTAAATGAACAGTAAAATCTCGCTCCAAAGGCAGACAGGGGTGGGGAACAGACTTGGGGAGGGAGTAGCACAGCATTTGTAGGTTCTTATCACCTGTGGAGCACACAGAGACCCAGCTCTGCCCTATGCAAGTCCATATGGTGACGGAACAGCTGAGAAATTTAATAAATTTGATCAATCTGAAACTCTGTTTTAAAAATACATTTACTTTATATACAATTGCATTCAGTGACTAATCCAGCAACTTGAGCCCTAATGCAAAGGATTTCCACACCAAGTAAAAGGCACTAAAACACACTGGTTTGTGGAGAACTGAACAGATCAGCACATAGAGCAGCCCAGGCCTGAGGGATGAAGCACCTCAGCAACCCTCCTGCCAAAATTTCTGTAACATCATCATCATCTGAATGAGTCTTGCTTACCATTCATGAGGTCCAGAATGAAGCAGAGTTTGTCAGGGGTGTGGAAGGCATAGGTCATACAGACTATAAAAGGACAGTCCTGCAAGGGAAGCACAAAGAGGTCACCACGCACAATAAGCAAAGTGTGACTTGGAGAAGCTAAAAATACACGTGATATTTTTCCTGTGATATTTGCCAACATTCCGAAGTTCTATCCTCGGCCAGACAGAAAATGCAGCTTCACTGGTAACCCCTGCCCCCAGCTGAGGTGCCCTGCCCAGGTGACAGTGAAGGTGCTCGATGCCCTGGCAGCATTCCCAGCAGAGGGACACGAATACACCCGGCAGGAAGTGGGGACTCTGGAGCTTGTGCAGTGCTCGGGAAGCAACAGCAACATCCACTCTGTGCAAAGCCCAACACGCGGGGTGGGT
>VXAU01003436.1:330820-374610 GCA_013399695.1 Formicarius rufipectus | reverse complement strand
GGTGGGTGGGTGGGTGCAGATCTGGGAGGTCACAGCAGATGACCAGGGACAGGGATGGGTGACACCCTCACCTCCTGATGCACCTCAACCAATGTTTAAGACAAGCAGCCATAGAAACACATCTGGGAAATCACCTATTTATTCCAAAGGTCTGCTCAGCATGTTGGTACCTCCATAATGCACATGCATTCAAAGCCACCACGGCCAGGTTGGCCGAGTTTCCTCATCACAGGGTCTATGCTGGATGCAAGTGGCTAATTCATAGAATTATGGAATCGTTTAGGGTTGAAAAGCCCTCTAAGATTATTGAGCTCAACTGTTCCTCCAGCACTTCCAAGGCAATCACTAACCCACGTTCCCAAGTGCAACATCCAAATGGCTTTGAAATCCCTTTGGGGACGGGGATTCCACCACTGCCCTGGGCAGCTGTGCCAGGGCTGGAGCACCTTTCCATGAAGAACAGTCACTGCTCTGGTTCTGCTGGCAGGTACAAGCCAGGATGCTCTTGGCTAATAGGTGGTGGCTATTGCCTCATCACCCTCTTCTCCAAAGACATACAGAATTCTCGAATCCCAGGCTGGTTTGGGTTGGAAAGGACCTTGAAGCCCATCCTGTTCCAATGCCCTGCCATGGGCAGGGACACCTTCCACTAGGAGGACACGGTAGGAAGGGCTGTTTGGTGAGTCTGCAGTGAGCCCTGAAGGAAGGACCAGGCTGCCAGCCCAGGCTGGGCTGCAGCAGTCTGTGTCCAGCCCCAGGCCAGCAGGAAGGCAGTCCAAGATGAGCTGCACTGCCAGGGAGCCAGGACAGCCCTCAGGAAGCACGAGCCTGACCTAACGTGACTTAAACAATGCACTGAGTGCTGCAGGATTGATAGTGAAAGCTCTGGGAATCTCTAACAGGAACTGGTTTCCTTCCCAGTTTAGAAACAGCAAAACACGGTGGCCTTGGGCAGTGTGGGGGCAGGAAAGGGAGGGGCAGCAGCACTGCCCACCAGCCAGGCACTCCGAGGGGTCTGTCCTCCACGAGGCTGGAACACAGAGCTCTGTGCCTGACTGCAACCCCAGTGAGCCCCACAGTGCCTGGGCACAGCCTGCCCTCACATCCAACCCAGCTGCGTGGTCCTTTTAACTCTGCAGATGCTGACCCCAAATGTCCCCCTGCAGCACGGAGCCCTCGGGATAGGGCTGTGTGTGAAACACCTGCAGAACATCCAGGAAAAATGCCAGTTCTTAAACAGCCCTAAAAATAAGGAGCCTGTAGGCAAGGCACTGGCATCTAAGACAAGACACCACCTCTGGTTATGAACTCCGTACTGGGGACTATGGTAGCTACCACTTAACTTCACAACAACAGCTTTAGTAGAATTATTAACTTAATTTCCTGCATCAACTGGGTAATTCAGAAGTGTCCCCAAGCACGATTCCTAAAATCTCAGAGCAATCTAATTACCCAGAAGGATTTAGTGTTAGAATTTAAATACCATACATAGACAAGCAAAAGGGTTTTACTACACCAGAACATAACATGCTTCTGCTTTTATGGATTTTAAAAATAAAAGTTATCTGGAAGTGTAAATGTGATGCATAACTCATTTTTGTGCAAGCATTCCTAATTTAATCACTACCTTCTCCCTGTAAGAGAGAAAAAAATAAACTGTACTGCAGTATTTTTCTGACATAAAAACCAGTGCTAAAAAGCATTTTCCAGCATAAAAAAAATAACCCTTATAGTTATTTTTTTAATGACACACAAAACAATAAAACCAATTTCCCAGGACAGCAACACTTTGTTGCAGTCACGTTTCTGCTCTGATGAAAATAAGTGACAGTATGACATTAATGTCTGAATTAAGACCAGTTTGAAAACAGTTCCTTACATGCAAAAAACCTGGACTGAGTCCAGAAAACTGCTGAAGTCAAAGTTCTGGCAATAAATCACGTGGAAGGAAAAAATATTACGACTATAAAAAACTGTAGAGATGTGATATTTAAAGACATTATCACATTAACAAGTGCTCTAGAAGGAAACCTTTGGCTCTGACTATTCCTTGAAAGCCAAGCGCCCAGCTCTGAAGAACAAAACAACAGCAAACAGGGGACAAAGGTGCTCAGAGCACAGAGAGCTGTGTCCCTCTTTAACTGGAGGTCAGCCCTGGCCTCATGTCTCATTGCTCAGGTGCCAGTCACTGCTTGAAACTCGTGAAAACAAAGTACCTGTTCTGCTCCAAACCCCACATCTCAGATGGCTCTTGCTCCTGGTGGGATTTCTGGGGTGTCCTGTGCAGAGACAGGAGTTGGACTTGGATGATCTTGTCCCTTCCAGCTGAGGACATTCTGGGATTGTATCCATCACCCCTTGGAGGGAATCCTGAATCCAGCCATCAGTCACGTTACCTCAAGAGCTGGATGAGGCAGCTGAACTGCCAGGTTTGTTAAGAAGGAAAGAACTGGGAGCCACAACAGAGAGGAGCCACAGCCCTGCACGGCCTCTGGTCTTGAAACAAACAGCTGGGACGATCCCCTCCTGCCCCCAGGAAAAGGTTTATGGAATAACCACTTCCTTCCGCACACAGCACCTTGGGGCTGGCTGATTTCATGTGGTCCATCAGCAGTATGACTTCCATGTCCCAGTTTTTGAACAGAAATTAGGCAAATACTGGCTATTACAGAAACAAAGTGATTTTTTTGTTCGTCTTTAACTGAAAATAATATCTTTTCCCTACTCTGCCACCATCCAAGGATTTCGCAATGCATTTGCAGCCTAAACACCTCTGTGGGAGGAGAAGATGGGGCCCGTGCCTCGCAGAAGAGGAAACACAAACCTCAGTGACAGTTTGTCCACGTTACAGCCACAGTGACAAAGCAGAGACACCAAGGGAGAGCCGAGCTGCTCAGAGCCCACTGTGGGGTTATCAGCCCCGTCCAGGCAGCTCGGGGTGCTCTGCACAGGGGCCTCTGGCACTCCTGAGTTCACTGGCCATGAAAAGCTGTTCTCACCACGCAGCCACAACAGGCTCCAACGTGGGAGCTCCCGACTCCAGGAGCAGTTGTGGATGCCAGAATTTTAGGTGGATTAACAGCACTGATTACACAACCAGATGTGTAATCGGCACAGCTGTTATTGTGCCTTTTGCAGAGACATCTGGGTTCCCAGTTAAATGACTAATTGTACTGGGATGAACCTCCCAGTTCCACGCTGCTCTGGGCAGCACATAACTCCTGTCCCTGGGCACAGCATGTGCCACTCCAACCTCCAGCTCCTATTCAGGAATTAAAGGAATTCTCTAATTTCACCATGTTCACACCTATTTCATCCTGCATATTCCAAGTGCTCCAGCCTCTCCTGCTCAGGTGTACCAAACCTGAAAGGGCAGCACTTTGTACAAAATTTCTCCTCAAACTCTTTCAAATTTCTGGGAATCTAAAAGCAATTACACTCTAATGAGCTGGTAATCCTTAAGGAAAGAAGTAAAAGGTTCCTCTGGCTGTACCACTGCTCCAGGGGTGGCCTGGGCAGTGCCAGGATAACAGTGAGACCCAGTGATCTTAAAGGTCTTTCCCAGCTTTTTTGATTCTCTAATCTCGTCAAGACACAGACCTGGACTCCGAGAACAAAGCCCAGGTTTTGTCATTTCAGAAGCCAAAGCAGGAATCCCCACACTGCAGGTATTTATGCTCTTTGCACACTCATTGCACAAGCCTGGAACAAACCCACCCACGATCCCTTCTCACTCCTCCCATGTCTGCTGGGAACGGGCTGTGCTCTGAGTGTTCAGTTCGTACACCACAACGTGAGGAAAATCCACGTTTCCAGCACCATCCCCCGTAGCCATGGTGACACAAGGCAGCTGCCAGCTTTGTGCAACGAGGGCAGAGCTCTCCCAGGGCTCTGGCACCTCCAATCCTGCCTGGAATTCCTCAGAGCCCAGCACACCACGGAGCCCCCGCAGGTCCCAGGGCTGGGGGAGCCAACACCAGGCAGGGGGAGGCTTTTTACACACACCAGGGAAGGGTTCCGTTTTTAATAGCTTTAATTTGAATTAATTCGATTTTTAAATAGACTAGATGGTTTGGTACTCCTTGACAGGTGCTCAGCTGAAGTACATAAAAAAATGAAAGGAAAAGCTTGGGTAATATCCGAGTCACAGGAAAGGGAGGATGAACAGGTAACTGGAGTTGTCTCTGCAACAGCACCTTAGGTCCTGCATCACTACCACATAAACAGAGGGAAAAAAGGCATTTTTTACAAGACAGAATCTTGTCTTGGAAAAGTTTCAAATAGAAACACATGAAAAAGAAACATTTAAAAAACCAGGAGGTGGGAAGAATGCACGAAATGGGCACCCCCTCAAGCCTCTGTAGCAGAGAGGCTCATTCTGTAGCACCCAAACTGACAAGCAAGTTTGTTTTTCCCTTCTCATTTCAGACACACTGTTAAAATCAGGGGGAGGCTCAGGTGGGGGTTAATTTCTGCATGTCACACAACTGAATTGATCGAATATGCATTATATGTAACAGCTTTTATATTATATGGAAGAAAGAATAACAAATCAGTGATACTTACTCCTGTACTGACAAGAGACAGCATAATTCTTTCATTTAAGGCTAATGTTTCTCCTTGCTTCATCTTGATTCTCTTCTTATCTAAACATTTCATTGCATACCTGAAAATAACAACCATTCAGAAAAAGCACCACAAAACTCCTCTATCAGTACTATTCAGTAGCAGTGAGGCCATGCACAATCTACAGGATCCTGTAAGCAAAGCCCTTGAAAGACTTAAACCCAGGACTAAAAAAAAATCATTTCAGGCTAAACACAAAACATTCAAACTCCAAGAATTAACACATTTTCAGCAGAAGCCTCCTAACAGAGAAATGTGCTTTAACAAGTAATTCTGTGTCCAAACCACCACAGTGGGATAGGAATTACATATCATACATTTATTTTTTAATACCCACAAGTAAGGATCTGCCACAGGAATTAAATAACAGACTCTGCTATGGTTCCACTTCGTTCCAACAGTTTCAGCTCTACTAGGAAAGCAATATCTTGAACACACGCTGAGTTTTATTTTTTTTTTAAAGTTTTCTTTCTACTCAGAAAAAGGTCAGATACACACACATAAAAAAGCTTTTTTAATCTTCTACCATCTGTGCTACACAAATTAATAAAATTGTGCTCAAAAAGAATGTTACCCTAACAACCATCAACCACAGGAGGATATGATGTAGGCTGGAGATTTTTCCAAGATGTTGGGTGAGTCCATTAATTAACAGTGAGAAGGACATGTGTGTTCCTGTACAGCAGATTGCTAGCCACGGACCGCCACGGATCTTCAGGGGAACAGCCTGTGGAGCACTGCAGCCCTGCCCAGCCCCAGGGCCACACCTTGGCCTCAGCTGCCACACGTCATTCCTGCCATGCACATGTTGGGAGTGGGGGGAGTGAGAGTGAACACACTGCAACTGTGAGTGCCCAAACTGGGAATGGATTTGTGGCACGTGCTCTTGCTGAGGAGTCTGTGCAGGGTGACTATAAATAACTCCTGACATGCTGCCCTGCCCTGCTCTGGTGTCCCTGAGCAGAGGGTGACTGGGGACTCGAGGCTGATGGAAATCATGGAATGCAGAATGGTTTGGGTTGGAAGGGACCTTAAAGCCCACCCAGTTCCAACCCCCTGCCACAGACAGGGACACCTTCCACTCTCCCAGGCTGCTCCAACCTGGTCTTGGACACGTCCAGGGATGGGGCAGCCACAGCTTCGCTGGGCGCCCTGTTCCAAACCAAGTCTCTAGCTGGTCCTGCTGTCCCTCCCCCTGGAATGTTGGCTGCATCCTACTTCTGGCCCCTCGTTGGACACACTTGCAGGGGTGCTGGTGATGTGACAGGAGCCTCAGGTGTGTCTGTGGTTAGTGGAACACCACTGGTGTTACCTGGCAGGGAGGGGTGGTTCCCACGCTCCTTTCAAGCAGTAAGTGCAGCAGAGGCAGCATCTACAGTGGATGGGATCTGGATGAGGGATGGGTAAACAGGTCTGGATTAAGAAAGAACTAAACCAAACCTCTACCCAGAAGTTGAACCTAGTCTTTGCTTCAAATTTGGAAAAAAGAAAAAGATGGTTTTCCCACATTTTATTTCCCCCTTAATACATTTATATCTGAAAAAAGCCCTGCCCTTTGCTTCCCTCTTCCTGTCCTTTTCACTTCCCAAGGTTTATCCACCTTCTGCCAGAGCCAAACTCAGACATGAAGATGGTTGGGACTCTGAGAACTGCCTCTTTGGGGTGCACACCTGCTTAGTGTGCCTCAAGCCAAATCAAATGCTTATTTTTGTGCATGGACAAATCCACTAATTGTACATGGACAAAAAAAGCACTAAGGCAAGACTAAAGCCAGTGGTGTTAGTAAGAGTATCAATATAAATACTTGAAGTCACTGCAAAAATACTGAGCATGACAGAGACATTAAGATGTCTCCCACCTGTTACAGCTCAGAAGTTTATAATTACCAGGGATGCCAAGCACACACAACAGCCAGAGAAGCCAGCTGGAACCAGAGGCATGGCACCTCGAACTTGCCATGCTCTCTTGGAAGAGAAACATTTAAGGATGGGCCCTGGACTAAAGCTGTTGGGAGAAAAGCAAGATGAAAGGGGCGGGATGGGGTGTAAATAAATAAATGGATAAATAGATACTGAGAACAGTTTGTTAAATCCATGCCCAGATGTTCCAATCAGAACATAACGGGACAAGGATGCCTAGAAATTGAAATCTGATCAGAAGTGTGGGAATGGTAAGACTACAAAAAAAGTAAAAATCCATCCAGGGTTGATCCTGGAGCTCCCAGGGAGAGCTCTGTGAACCACAAGCTCCACACTGGAACTACATCCCTCCAGATGTCAGCAAGGATCACTGCTTTCACCATCCTTTAGAGCAGACACTGCTGCAGTTCCCCAAATCTGGAACAGCACACCCCGAATCTGCCCTGGCACAGCCCAGACTGCCCAGCACAGGGGGCAGGTCCCTGCAGCCCCTCCAGCCCTGGCGGTGACCTCGGGCACTGACCCCCTGATGGGGACACTGACCCCCTGATGGGGACACTGACCCCCTGATGGGGACACTGACCCCCTGATGGGGACACTGACCCCCTGATGGGGACACTGACCCCTGATGGGGACACCCCGACCCCTGATGGGGACTCTGACCCCCTGATGGGGACACCCCGACCCCCTGATGGGAACACTGACCCCTTGATGGGGACACCCCGACCCCTGATGGGGACTCTGACCCCCTGATGGGAACACTGACCCCTTGATGGGGACACCCTGATGGGGACACTCCGACCCCCTGATGGGGACACCCCGACCAGCCCACGCCCCCTGGGCACAGCCCCCCACTGTGCCAGCCTCTCATCCAGGCAATCCTCGCAGCCCCCCTCCTCCAGAACACACGTGCAGCTCCCACTGCTCCTGACAGGACACTGCAGGGTGGGCTGAGCCCAGGAGCTCTGGGAGACGGACCCTCTGCGTGGCATGGCGTGGGACCAAGGAGCAAGCTGAGCCTAAAGATGAGCCAGAATCAGAACCTCTTGGGATAAAACGGAGTTACCAAGACCTTTATGGTAGCATGATGCTGCTTTCCAGTGATTTCCTAAGAAATGACTGGAAGGATTTCCTTACTAGTTCAGAGTTTACAGTTACCTCTGCAGCACAGTGTGGGATACTCACATTTTTCCAGTGTCTGCTTTTCTGCAGCCATACACTTCACCAAACCCCCCTCTTCCTATTATTCTATGTACACTAAAATCATTCATGGTCAGCTGCAAGTGGAAAAAGAAAACAGAATACACGTTTCATTTTACAGCATTAAAAAAGTGACTGTAAAAACATCTAAATCTGTTGAGATACTCAAGTACAGTAATTCATCAGCATTTATTATGTTGGAAAAGGAGCCTCTTATTGTTTATATTTCAGTGTATCTGCAAGGATTGCAGTGTGAAGTAGGAACAAGGGTAATGAGGCTGTTGTTCCCAAAAACTGCCAGTCTCATTCCAGGTAGTTTTGCAGCCCAAGCTGTCACGGAGCAGTGCAGAGGGACAAAAGCAGAGGCCAAGGGAAGGGCTTCAAAGGGTGCTGGGGGCCAGGGCAGGACTGCAGCGGGAGAAGGAGCTGCATGGTGACTGGAGCTGCAAAAGAGCAGCAATTCTGGCAGTTCAGCTCCTTCAGCCATTCTGAAATCCAAATTCTATTAAGTGAGGACAGGCAGGAGGGACGTCCAGAGAGGAATCGCCAGGCTGTGTCTAAGAATAGCAGTGCAGTGACATCCACCACCCTCCTTAATGAGGTCTTTGCAGAGCAGGATTCAAAACCGAGCATTCTCCTTCCTGTACCAGCCTCTGACAAGATAAATATACTTTAAGTACTTACATGAATATTTAGCTCTACGTTTTTCCATTGACAAAATCTAGTAAACTTGTCACTGTGAAAAAAAAAGTTTAGAAGTTGTCTGAGACTATTGTGCAAAGTATTACAGGAAATGTCAAGACTCTGATATTTAAAATCTAGTCTGAGCTAGGGCGTGGGGTGGTATTTAATAAATGACAGCCTTCCTTTCACCAACTGTAATCTTACCCCCACCAAGAAAAACAATTCCTAGGCAGAGCATAGTTTGTGTTTTACATCCTTGTAAGAGAAAGAGAACAGATAACCTTATCCCTGCAAGTGCTCAGTGTGTCCCCACATCTCTCTTGCAGATGGTTTTTAATTTTTAAACAACTACGTTTGGAACTAACAAACATTTAAATTACATCAAGAGAAAGATAATTATACGAAAACAGAGGCAGCTTGATTTATGTTAATGAACCTCCATATACTCCAAGGAACATTTTAAACTCATTTTATCTTAAAATAGGAAAAACATCAGTAACACCACAGGCTTTAGGAAAAAAAAAAAAAAGTTGCTTATTTCTACATAAATAATTAAGTATTTATTTTCAGAGTAAGAAATAACAATTTTATGCAGGCATTTTTACAATTATCACAGAATCATCAACAGAAACCAAACCAGTTTATCCAGTGGACTTGAGAGTTGCTGGGTAAGACCTGAGCTTTCCAGATGCTGCCCACAGGAGCAGTTCTGTTCAGGTTAGAAGAGCTGCTCTGCTGAGCCAGAGCTGTGCCTTGAATTCTTTATTACACCTCTTCTGCCCAAATTCAGGTGCCCTGTCACAAACCACAACTGGGTCCCCGTCCCACAGCTGAGCTGGTTGCTCATGGAATATCCCCCAAGAACCCATATTTGCTTTTTTAAATTTTTGAGCCCCAACTCCAGTTTGTTACTGCTGTTACTGAGAAATCCAGCACCTTTACAACTCTTCCACTCACACATCCTCACATTAATCAGGATATTCCACAAAGCTGGCCATTTGCAAAGCTTGCTGATAAACTCCATTTGATTAATAGGGCATAATTACACATCTTTAGCCTGATTTTACAGCAGTCCTGAAGGGACCTGGCTTCCCACTACATCTGGCAGACAGTTCAGGTAATATGTTCATACCTTTCCATAAATTTTTGAAATATTTTTCCTCGGAGACTATCACAAATTTCTTCTATATATGGCTAGAAAAGGTGAAAAAAACACAATTAGTATTTAAGCAGACAATAAATGGATTTTGCAATCCATTACACAGAACTCTTGTTAGCCCCACATAGCTCCAGCATGTCCTGTGTTTTCCTTGAGATGACTCAACAAAACATTTAAGCTTTATTTGGCTTCTGGAATCTGAGCAGGTGCTCTGAAGTCAAACAAAATATTTTCATGAGCTAGAAAACCTTAAAGGTTTGCCTTGGTGGGGGGAAAACACTTCTTTTTCAAATGTATTTAAACAGCAAATTGTCACCCCTGTGAAATCCAAACTTCCCAGGGCTGCTCTCTCATCTTTGTGGTGCTTCTCTCCTCTCTGCCCTTGCCAAGAGACCATTCACAAGTGACTTCTCCGAGGGAAATCCCCTCCCTGGATGTGTGATGGCCCTCGGTGGCCTCAACCCCCCCATCAGTGCTGAGACAGCAGGTTGTCATTCCTCCTCACTGAACAGCCAGAGCAGCTCAGGAGCAGCAAGAGACACCAGGCAGGGGCAACCTCCACGTTTTGAACGTATGAAAATACATCAGATTGAGAGAAGAGACGTTTAGGCTCACAAACACCCCCATGATGGGTAAGACAATTTCTCCAGTTTGGTCTAACCTGACAGGATGAGCATCCTCCTGATGTAAAATGATTTACTCTAAATCATTTAATGGCTTAAAATTACAGAACCATAAAAACTCCTCCGTTCCTACACCAAGCTATACTTTGCATTCATATATGTGCTTGAAAATATTATAGATAAGAAGTGTAATTTGTAATTTTGACTTCGAAAAGCATTTCAATCCCACTAGTACAGCAGAATATGTACTAATCCCATTTATTCTGTCTCCTAAAATAATATGTACAAAGTCACTTACTGTCAAAGAAGTGAAGCTGAACATTCACACTGTGAAAGCTCACCTGAAAAAGGCTGGCTGGCACTTGTTTCTTGGCTAAATGTGTTTGTACATGATCTACAGCTTGTTTTGAGAAAGGCTTTTGGAAGAGAAAAAGAAAGATTTCAAACAGTTGGAGATGTCAGGAGTTTCATTTCAGGTCACAGCACTGTTCTTTTCCCCGTATGGAAACACACTGACCCCAGAATGAAACTATGCAGCCTCCCCCAGGTATGTTACAGTGAATAATGGTGTGAAATGTGCAGAATGATCCAGTAATACAATTACTTGGAAGCAGGAAGGGAGGAGAAGAGAAGATGATGATGAGGAAGGTGAAAATCAAAGGGTGAGATGATGCTCCTATCAGAAATCCATGAAAAATCCCATTTACAGGAACAGCTCCAGAGGCAGAATGGACTTCTTACTAATAACACATTTTTGATGAAAACATGCTTAAACCCTTTGCCCAAAGAACCAATCCACCAGGGTACAACACCCTGCAAATCCTTCTTTCAAATAAGAGTAAATGAAACTGTTAGAAACATATCAATGGGCCAAAACGTCTGCTGGAGGAAATGTGTGTTTCCAGTGACTTTAACCAAGCTGCATCTGCCACAACGTGGCCCATCTCTCCACACACACCCTGCACTCATTGAATCTATTTTTAAACAGATTTCCTTTGAAGAAATATACACCAGGTAAATCTCCTGTGTGCCACTAATAAATAGCTGAATAAAAATGGGCCCATGCCACTAATCTTTGCACCTCACTACAGCAATTGGAAACATAAAAGCACCAGGCTGAACTCAGCCAAACCCAGAGCCCGGATTTCAAACGGGAACCCAGAGCACCGCAAGTACTTGTAACAACAATTCCCCCAGCAATTCTGAGTGGAGCAGCAGATTTGCTGCATGGTCCCTGCTGCCGGGGCACCCTGGGCAGGTGGCAGTGGGAGGGTACCCACGTGGGAACAGGACAGCAGCTCCTTCATGATGTAGGTGTCGTAGATCTGCCGGCTGCGGCGCAGCCGCTCCTCCTCCGAGTCCAGTTTCTCGTACTCTTTGATCTGCACAAAGGGCACAAGGAGCCATCAGACAACTCCCAACAATTCTCCACTCATTTGGTGAAAACGAGCTGTATTTGACTTCACTGTTTTCTAAGTGAACACATCAAGGAAACCCACCTGAAATGTCACAGTTAGAGCTGACCTGAGATTTCCCTTCTAGCTTGGAACTGTCCAGCCCTGGCACAGCTGTCCAGGGAAGGTGGAGTCCCCATCCCTGGAGGGATTTAAAAGGTGTGTGGATGTGGCACTTGGGGACATGGTGGTGGCCTTGGCAATGCTGGGAGAATGGTTGGACTTGAAGGCCTGAGAGGGCTTTTCCAACCCAAACAACTTCCAGGATTACAGCATGGTGGGTACAGATGTTGAGGAACAAATACAAAGCACATTTCAAAATGTTCACATAGTTCAGCTACATGGTGAACTTGAACCTCAAAGGGGGCTAAAAGACAGTTTTACAAAATATATCGAGTTTCCTCAGGTGTGCTGCAGGAGATCAGTGTGTTCCAGGTGAAACAGCAATCCCACATGGTTAATTTGCAGAACAAAACCTGACAACCAGTGCAAGAACAAAAAGTTCATCAAGTCCAAGGGTCCTTTGGAACATATTTAGGAAAAGAGTTCTGCCACGACTGACAGAATGTAAGAACCATGCACGATCTTTAGGGGAAAATCTCAGCTCTGACTTGCTGGACATTCCCGGCATCAGCCTCTGACATCCTGGGATGCAAACAAATGTCCTTGTACAGATTTGCTCCACACCACAGAATCCCAGAAACATTTAGGTTGGAAAAGACCTCTAAGATCATCAACTCCAATTATCAAGAGACAAACTGGGACCAACCTACCTCTAAAGGCAGAACATTAATTAAACTCAGTATCTTTCCGGCCACACTCCTCTTGTTTGCAGAAATGATAAGGCCCCAGTTCCACACCGATTTACCATCTGTGCCTCTTCCCCCTTGATACTGACTTCTAATTAAAACAATTCAAAACATCTTTGCCCAAGAAACACTTTTAATTAATGCAATGACACAAAATAATCATAAGTACAGGAAGAGGCCTGATATATATTTGACTGTCTTCCTTGAACACAAACTCCTGCCCTCGGTATTTGGTTGTTAAAGCTCCCAGCTCTGCACCCAGTGCTGAGGGGTCTCTCAACAGCCACCCCAGCCAGGCAGGGCCCAGTCAGCATCTCCCACCTGCCCTTATACTGGGACTTTTAACCAAAAACCCTTTGTTTTGTCAAGGTTTAGAGAGCAGGACAGCAGGGGACAAAAGTGCTCCCTGGTGATCTCTCATCCTGGACAGGAGAACGTCGTCCCCCCCGCCCCAGGGTGCCTGGCACAGCTCATCACACAGGTGAGGAGATCAGACACCCCTCACACCCTCACAGCTGGTTTTATGTGTTTAATACAGCCAACATTACTGCACCATGCCAAAAAAAACCCAGCAGCAGGCAGAGCTGAGCGTGTCCCAGTTCTAACACAGCCTGTGTAACAGCAGCAGCTTCCACTCCTGACCCCGAGGGAAGGGGATGGCACCAGGTACCCAAAGCTCCCCTCCGGAACAGGGGCTGACAAAGGAGCTCCTCAGAAGCCGGAATCAGAATTCATTTGCTGTCAGGCACCTAGGTACACCTTTTTTTCTTCTTTTTTCTCCTTTTTTTTAAAAAAAAATTCCTTTTCTTTCCCTTTTGAAGCCAATGGGATGAATCACTCATCCTGTTAAATGCCTGATCGTGACTCCAGCGGCAGCGATACGAAATCCCTGGAGTACGGAGCTCTTCTACATCCAGAGACTTCTAATGCAGCAATGCACTCACATTATTCCACATGTAATAAATGTAGCAAGCAAATCAAATACATAAAAAAAGGAAAAGCTCCTGGATCCGGTATGTCACAGAGGAAAACACAATGAGCCTCTCTTTAAATATCCTTAATGGGATTTTTCCAGAAGTACATGACAAAGCACTGAAATTCTTCTGAGGCAACACTTTGCTAATAACCTAAAAATATAATTTTGAATTGTTTCAGAGATAAAGAGGCAGCTAAAAATATCTCGCTAAACAATCTGGTACAACAGGCCTTTTTGGATTACTTATGGCAGTGATATTGTCAGTGCATAAAAAGATGGAAATGATAGGAAAAGATCAATTATTGACAGCAGGAATCTGATCTGAGTGGGGTTTGGTGCATCACTGAGGACTGACCCCCAGACTGATCCCAGCTGTTTGTGCCCAGTGAGAAACCATTTGGGTGATCAGCTCAGAGTGAGGCAGCCAGAGGTGTCCCAGGGAGCAGCAATAATTAACCCCCAGCAATCAGTGCTTGTCTGCACTGAAACCAGCACCTGGGAGAGGATCCACTGGGGGGTTACAGCCAGTGCCACAAACAGAACAGGCAGGGAGTGCCTGGAGGGATGGGCTCGGGCTGTGCAGCAGGGGCAGGGCATTCCCTGGAATTACTGATCCTTTGGATGTGCCCTGGGCACGGTGCCCGACAGCTCCCTCCCTAAGGAGGTCGTCACAAGGAGGCACAACTCGTGGATCTAAAACCACCTCTCGTGTCCCTCCCTGGAGGATCCTCTTACCCCTGTGCAGCTCTGCCACAGCATCTCCCAAACATCTCATGGAATCACAGAACAGGCTGCGCTGGAAGGGACCCACGGGGACCATCAAGTCCAACTCCTGGCCCTGCACAGGCCACCAAACACTTCCTCAGCTCTGTCAGGCTTGGTGCTGTGACCAGTGCCTTGGGGAGCCTGTTCCAGCAGCAGCTTCCATCCTACATCCCTCCCACCATGCCCTGACACTCCAGCTGCACTCTGTTGGCTTTTCTACAGGCAAAAGGATGTTAGGAAAAGACCTGAAGGGTTTGAGAGTGTCATCTCAACTTCTGCAACTCTTCCAGACCCTTTCCTACCAACCCACGCAGCTCCTCAAAGAAACCAAATGGGCAAAACTTCATTTATGGCACTTGAAATACTCTGTAAGAGTCCTGTACCAAAGTGGCAACTTGATTCAATCTTCACAGTGCTACACACAGACCTCCTCCTTCCCTGTCAGCATTCCCTGCCCGAGGAGGAGCAGGGCAGCCTTCCTCAGCCTCACTCCCTGCAGAGCCCCAAACCTCCCTCACTGGCCACTTACCTCTTCATAAAACTTCAGCTGGGGCACAGCTTCATCAATCTCATTCATGCAATAGTCTTTGAAAAGCAAAAATCCTGGAAAGAAAACCAGAAAAATCAGACACACCATCTCATTACAATGCTGACTTGGAAAAAGGAACACAAAACCTCCTGGTACCATCACGGGCTGGAAATACCTGTGTGAGCATCGCCACCCACCCAGGGTTAGGATACTGATCACCAGCTCTTCATTCCCAGCACAAAGGGATCCCAAGCCTCCCTCATCTCACAGGTGTGTTAAGACCATCCCACTATTAGTGCAGAGGATTTTATGAGACACTTCCATAAAGCACCAAAATACCCCATTTCTCTTCAGAGACCACAATTTCTTCCTCTTTTTTCACAGTAAAAACAAGACACTCTTCATGTTCCGGGTTTTTTGCAATAGGTTTGCCTACATTTGATTGATAAAACACAACCTCTTCTGCATTCCCATTTCAGAATTACCAGTTCATGTTACCTCTCTAATGGGTTTTTATTGCACAATAAATTACACCAGGGCCCTCACAATTCCTTCGCAAGTAATTTCGAGCCTGACCCTGGCAGGCAGCTGATGAGGATATTCCATTATGAGCATTTAAAGGCAGTCACAAGCTTCCTCCCATGGAAGCACCACCTCTCCAAGCCCCTGGGCTGGCACCTCCTGCCCTGGAACTTCACGCAGGGGATCTGTGTCACAGAGGTGGGATGAGGACTGGACGAAGTCACCAATGTCCCCACCACTGCCAAAACCCCCTCGAAGTCACCCACCTCCCCAGCCAGACCATGCCCCTCCACGGAGCACCCCTCTCCTTGCCAGCCCCATGGCATGGACCTGGTTTTGAGGACAAAACGTGCCACTTAGGGCCCTGAAGCAAATTCCTTATTTCACACACGATGCAGAATCCTGCTGAATGGACTGACCTCGTCTCGGACAATGAACCAAAGAAGATTGCAGCCAGGCAATTAAGAGACTGAAGAGTGGCACAAACAGTGCTGAATGCACTGAAAGAAAAATCCCTGGCGTGGGTCCAGCTCCTGGCTGGGGACCAAAAAAACCCACAAACAACAAAAAAACACAGCAACAAACCACAAAGACAACTGTGGGAGGAGTGAGAAAATATACCAACACACGCTTCCAACAATGCCACGCCAAGCATTCCAGCCCTGCTTAGTATTTTCCAAACTTTTTAAATTTAATTATGGCAGAGAAAGAAGAGGTTCCCAAGCCCATGGTGCAGGGAACAATCAGAGGCTTGTGCTGCCATGGGACATGGTCTGCTCCTCCCTGGGGCTCTCTGGCACTGCAGTGCCATGTGAAAACTAGACAGACCCAAAATGTACAAGCTGGGAGAACTGGGAATGTTGAGCCTGGAGAAGAGCAGGTTGTGTGGAGCACCTTTCAGTATCAGCAGGGGCTGTGAGGAAGCCAGAGAGGGACTCTGCATCAGGAACTGGAGTGACAGGATAAGGCTTCAGAATGGAAGGGGGTAAATTCAGGCAAGACATAGGGAAGAAATTCTTCCCTGGGAGGGTGGGCAGGCCCTGGCACAGGTCACCCAGAGAAGCTGTGGCTGCCCCATCCCTGGGAGTGTCAAGGCAACCCGGGCTGGTGGAAGGCGTCCCTGCCCATGGCAGGGGGTGGGATTAAATGAGCTTTAAGGTCTATTCCCACCCAAACCATTCAATGATTCAAACAAATCCAATTAGAGCTTAATGTTCTCCAGACTGGGATTGTTTCTGTTTTGACCTTCCGTTCTATCAACAGATCCTGCACTTCCCCTGCAGCACAAAGGAAATCTCCTTCACTGCTGCTCTTGTACTGATTGAAAAATGATCAGAAACTGCAGCTCTTGGATAATGGCAAAACGGAGTGACAGATGCAGCACTGAGTAAGTGACAGGAGTTTTAAGAAGTTCAGGGAGAACTGACGGAGAGCACAATACGCACAGTTAACGACACACAGAAAAACAAGCCCAGGAACAGAAAGCAGGAATTAATAAAATGATAGCGTTAAGTAACAGCTAAAAAGAACCAGCAATTATTTATGAAATTAAGATGCTGACAGCTTTGGCTTTAAAGATTCCTTCTGCTATAACTATATAATTTCTGCAACAACCAGATCACTGGTTGTTAAGGGAAAGGAAAAATATTTTTTCAAAGCTTTTTCTGGTAACACCAAAGTGATGGATGATATCAATAATACACACACAGGGCAAGGCAGCACCCAGCTCCCAGCCTCCTCCTTCCCACTCTCTGGACAATAATTTTTCCCATTATCTTCATATGGACAATCTTAGGCTAAATTTGCCAAATGCCATGAATTGCACTGAGACCAGGGCAAAATGTCTTTCAAGGAGCGGCAAAGACCACATTTGAGGTTTGCAGCTCAGTCTTCAGCAAATGCTCATGAGCAAGTGGGGATGTGGCCTAACCAGGGCCACTCACCAGGATTAAAGCCACCCACTCGTCACACGGTTCCTTGGCATTTTCCTGCCCTGCTCCCAGTGCCATGGCAGCAGGATTGCCCAGTCAGCAGGACGGGAGGCACGGAGCCCCTGCCAGCCAGGAATGGCTCTGCCAACAATCCCCAGGACAGCAGGCTAAAGGCCACCTGCACCCACAACACCACCCCCCCTACCTCCACCAGAATGCCAGTTAGCTGAGAGCAAGGAATAATACATAAAATAAAATAATAATGAGGAACTCTATCATAAAACACTTGGAGAAAATAACTTATCTAATTTGAACTGGAATTTTATGAGTATCCGATTCAAATAACCTTTTAACAGGAGTAAATAAAAATCTTATTAAAGCAAACAGGAGTGACTAGGTGAGAGAGCAGAGCTAAAAATAGCCACATTTAGCCCCAATACAAGTGTTCACAATGTCACTGATTGAAAGGAAGCTGCATTTATTTACAGCAGGCCTGAACACGGTCCAAAATGCTGATGTCGACTCTTTCTAGCAGGCAAAATAGCAAATTAGAGAACAAAAATACCAAGCTGTTTCCAAACCCTAACGAAACGTGCTGTGTATAAATAGGGACTCCTGACAAACAAAGCAGCAGTGACATCTGCACCAGACACGGGCGCGTTTCCCGGCGCTGCAGCCAAAGGCTCCGGCTCCAGGCAGGAAAAGCTCCGGCTCAATCCAACCAGGAATGTGGCTGGGGCTCTGCAAAGGGTGCCACGCAGGGCCTGCCCCTGCTCAGGGCACTTGAAGCTCTCTAAGTCCCTCAAAGCTTTCTGCTGATCTTACAAGGCTGAGCTCGGACAGCAGGAGCAGCTGGAGGAGCGTGGCCAGAGGGACATCTCTGCTTCTCTCCAACTCCCTAACAGGAGTGTGGAGCTGGGGGGACTGGGATCTGCTTCCAGGGGAAAGGGAGAGGACAAGAGGAAATGGCCTGAAGCTGCACTAGAGAAGGTTCAGGTTGGACATCAGGAGGAATTCCTTCATGGAAAGGGTGGTCAGGCACTGGAAGGGGCTGCCCAGGGAGGTTTGGAGTGCCCAGCCCTGGAGGTGTCCAGGGAAGGACGGAACGTGGCACCCAGTGCTCTGGGCTGGGGGACAGGGTGGGGATGGGGCACAGGTTGGACTGGATGACCTTGGAGGTCTTTTCCAACCTGAGTGATTGTGGGGGATTATCACAGGCAGCTCCTGCCCAGAAATATCTTTCATGCAGAACTGTCACAGAACAGCAAAGCTCAGCCAACACACCATGGGGACAGCTCTGCACGGTGGTGTTTGAATCCAGCTGTGGGTGGGTTAACCACCTGAAATGGCCCTCACCTTTTGTCACCCCTCATGACACAGTGCAGACCTGCTGGGGGACAGCCACGATCCCTTCTCTGACCTCTGTACTACTGGGAGCCAGGACCAAGACAGGATTGTGCTCGGCTTTCCTGTTGGAAAAAAGGCACATGCTTCCCAATGTGCCATGTCACGGTTTATCCCATTTTATTTTGTCTCATGTACTGCAACAAGCCCACAGTCAGTACCAGTAACAGATAAGGGTTGTAGACACTTAGGTTGTAGGCATAGAGGTCAACTATTAAACCATGTGAAAACTAATTCCAACCAGGCTGCAGCGGTCACAGAATACCCAGTCAAGTTCAGATCCTGCTCTGTACCCAACACACACTCAGCTGCCACAGCACGGGATTACTGACACCACCTAAGAACTCCAGAATAGAAAGAACCACCAATTTCCTTCTTCAAGAACAAAGAGACTTGCTATTACCTGGGAAAACTGCATAGGAATCATGCTTTGGCAAGGTCCGAAGCCACAAAAATCCTCCCAGCCCAGAAGGCACCACAGATTCCACTGATGTTCTTTCCCTAATCTATTCTTTGCTAATAGAGCCTAATGTTCATTCACTTTACATTAAAAATAATACATCATAACAGACTGAAACATATTCCTGTGCATAGAAATCAGGGTAGAAGAACAAACTGTATTTCACAAAAGGACGCGGCATCCAATGGTGAGGAGGACAGAACAATTTCCTCAGAACAGAATCAAACTGAGCTCAAAATTAGTCTTCAAGTTGCCAGGTAGCTTGTTTAATGACATCTAGAAATCATCATATGAAAACAAGCTTTGCCTAAAAGATTTTAAGTGTTATCCAATTCTTTATTTCCAGGCATATTTTCTGATAGCTTTTCACCCAGGGAAATCATTAACGCTTGCTCAAGCTCGGGCAGCCCTCTCCCCATATTGCCAGACTTGTGAATGAATGCCTTAAAGTCCTGCAGGGAGAGGAGCAGGAGAGCTGAGCTGCTCCTTCAGCATGGATGGCTGGGACACAGTGGAGGAGTACACACAGATTCTGTGTCAAACCTCAAAGGCTTGACTGAACATGCAGATTCCAATCGACTGAAGTTGAGTATCAAAGGCTTTCAACATATCAAAGCTGAAAGAAAAATTAGGGTTGTACAAAAGGAAAAGATAGTCTAATAGCAGCACTAAACAAAGGTGTATAAAAACATTCTAACTTTTAACGACCATTAAACACAGAACTGGATAATTTCATTTAAATCAGTCACTTAGTGCAAAGCACATGAATAAATTCCTGCAGTAAAGCTCATCAAGGAATACACAGCACTTCAGCTCTCCTTCTTTCTTAACTTGTAAATAGAAGAAACTCCCACCCCTTTGCTACTGGTATTAGCAGCTCCAGCGAGCTATTAGCAAGCTAACAAGCAGGAGCAGCTTAAAAACGTCATGCCGGTGGATTGTTATTTGTTGCCTCTGCTCTCTCCCCACGTCACAAGGATATTCCTACAAAGGACGTGACAGTTGTTATTTTCTTGATCAGTACTTTTCCATTATACACCATTTTAAAATTACTTACATAACACAAGCCAATATCCCTTTATTAGTGGAATTCACACTTTTCTATGTGACGTGCTCCAAGCTATGAACTGCACTGTTACCAATTACTGCACACACAAACCACACTGGGAGTTGCAGTTCTGCCCCTCTGAAAGGGCCCACATCTGACAGTGGGTTTTGGGGGGGGAACCAAGACAACAGGATGATTTGATGGAGACATGGAGTAATTCCACAGCAGAAGGCTGTTCTCAAGCCTCTGATGCCAGTATTTTCCTTAGCAAGTTCTGCTCAGTATCTGAACCACGTCAAGAGCCAAACTGTTCTGCCAGGGCATCGAGGAACTGTTGTACTGTGGTCAAAATGAAAACACAAAGCCAGTAGTATTCAGTTAGTAAATACACACAGCACTTAGGTAAAGAGGAGCAAAACCACTAAAACAACAGTGACAGAGCCCAGCTGATTCTCCTACAGGAATTTCTGAGCCTTCCTCTAGTTCATTCTGGCACTCGGAGAAAACTGCTGTGAGCTGGAGGCTCAGAAACAGATGGTCCTACTGCTCTTCACACTCCTTCCCCTTTTAATCACACAAATTAAGGGCAGAAGCACCAAGAAACAATTGGAAACTGGTTTGCATATTTCTGACCCCACCTATCCAACCCCCCCCAGACATACACACGTGGGAGCAGGATATTGCAGAGGCACAGGCTGGACACGGAGCTGCTGGGGAGAGGGGCCAGGGCAGAGGGAACCAATTGCCCTCCCAGAGTCCTGCTCTGGTCCCCTCCAGAGTCTGCGGGTTCAGGGACCTGCCAGTGTCCACCCCTCACCTCCTGACAGTGCAGCCAGACCTCGCCAACCTGCACCAAATGCCCGGGGGGTTGCCGTGTGTACTGTCCATGTCCTTTTACAGGACAGATACTGGTCTGGAACAATAGAAGCATTGGCAAATGAATCCATGGGATAACAGATAGCCAGAGCTCTCCAGCTCCTCTGTTCTGTGCCTGCCTGACCACTCTATCCCTTAAAAGCACTGCTGAAAGTGAGAACACTTAATAGCTCCAGTAATTTAGATTCTACTGACTCTGCTGCTGGTTCCTGAACTGTTCTCCTGTTACTGATGAGTTATCCCACTGAGAGGAATGAGCAGCTCTGGCAGGCCCAGAGAATCTGCTTTATTAGTAATACAGAGCTATGCAGGTAAATCTCATTAAAGCTGTTATTATGCCACGATACAGACACGGAAAACTAATATTTCCCTATTTCACAGTGGTGTTCAGAGGCTTAATTAGTGCATGAACTGTTTCGAGACACACTTATAAAAACTCCATGGGAGTGCAAATGTTTCAGATTGACTGAGGAATTGCTGGGTGGGAGGAGGCAGAATCAGGATTATGTATGAACAGTGAAGTGTACAAGGAGAACATTCCACCAGAAATGGGCTAAGAAGGCTCAAGTGAATACAAGCACACAGGAAACACTATTTTTGGCACAGTATTAATCAAAGATTCTCCTGAACTGGAAAGGACCCACAAGGATCAGCCAGCCCCACTCCTGGCCCTGCACAGACACCCCAACAATCGTCCCTGGCCCGTTGTCCAACCCCTCCTGGAGCTCTGGCAGCCTCGGGGCCGTGCCCACTGCCCTGGGGAGCCTGGGCAGTGCCCACCACCCTCTGGGGAAGAGTCTTTCCCTGAGATCCCCCCTGACCTGCCCAACACAAGCCACAGCAGAGCTGGGAGGAGACGGGAGAGCCTCTGCTGCAGGAGAGCAAGGGCTGGTGTGCAGCTGTGGGGGCACCAAACCCCCCTGACCCCAAAGGAACGAGCTCCTGTGAGCTCCCTGGGGCAAACCACACACCCCTGTGAAGGTGCATCAGAGACAAACGTCGTTCCAGCAGTTTGTGATTTGTTCTCTCTGTATACAGTGATATTCGTTAATATTCCCTTCTTCTCTCCTACGACACTACTTCGGGTCAGAATTTCCAGTCTGCCTGGAATTCTTGATAATTTAACCCAAAAACTGTGTAATTGCACTGCCCTGCTGAGATAAAGACTTTGTGCCTTAAATCTTCTAAGAACTACACTCCATATAAATGCAAATTTACCAGCATATGTACATTATCCATTATGTGATGTTCCAGATGATAGGATATATATTTTTCCTATTTTAAAGCTTAATCTGCAACTCGACTGGGAAATCACACAACAAGCATCTTCAACCCCCCATAAAGGCAGGCAGAGGATCAGGCTGCAGCCCAACAAAGAAATGCTCAATTATTTATCATCAGAATAAAACCCCAAATGAATACGTGCATTTTGATAGTGCCTCTGGATACTCTTTGTCCCTCGCATCAAGACAGACAACTCCAATGCACATAAAATCTGCAGTAGGAGTTTCATCAACATCCCTCTAAACAATTTGCAATGTAATTCATGCCAAGGACCACTTTACCACAAAATAAGAGGGTGTTGAAAGAAATGTAGCTTCCAGTAAGACTGAAATTATGACATAAACAGATCATAAATCTAACACTAATTTGGTGAAAACCATTGCAAACAGTAAAACAGGTGGAGTTTTAGAAGGCTCCCAGAGTGGATTTTCTCTCGTTCACTCTCCCCCCTCCCATTTGATACAAGCAGAAAATGGTGTAAGGAGCAGCTTCTCTGTGAGATGTCTCACATTAATGGTTTCTGTTTCGGTTTACAGTCACACAGTTTCCAACATCTACTTGTGGTTTGGGTTCTGTGTTGTTTTTAACTGATGACAGAACTGTGCAAGGTCACAACAGATCCCTGAGAGCCTCCTGCAGACTGTCCACAGTCCAAGTTCCAGTCTCAACTTGTACTGAAAATTAGAAATAACACGAGAAAGAAGAAGATCAGTCTTTAAAGAGAATTTTAAATGTCATTTTTTGTTCCTAAAGCGACTTCCTAATTTTGGTTGTGTCTACTTCTGTGTGGTGGCTGCCAGGTCAGAACCGGAACCTCAGAGAAAAACCACTTGAACAAACAAACTGGCTCCTTGATTTTACAGAAAACCCACTAAGCAACAAATTTCCCTGCTATCTGGCTGCACATTATCTAATGCCAAAGTACCAGAATAAAGCAAAATTATGGCAGTGCTACAAGTCTCATGATACACAGCTAAGAAAAGTCATCCCTGCTCACTTCACAGCCAAACACTCAGGTGCTTTTCTTTACTCCCAACCAAGTTTTATTGCCTTCATTGTTATTTCCTCAGAGGACTATTTAATTAGTCCAGAACGCCAACAGCACATAGATCTTCTGCTTAAATTAAACAATAGCTTAAATAATGCTCTAGGGAGGCACTTTTTCCAGCCTGTTATTTTTAGGCAGCTCGGGGAGTGCAGTGCAGTGCCACGCTGCCAGCACAAAGAGGAAGAGCAAGAATGTTCTCCTCAACAGATTTTAACTCCTATCTAATGATTAGCACCAGGGCTCTGAAATAATGAAGTACGAGTCCATAAATAGAGAAACGAGCAACAGAAAGCATTATTCATTGCCCAAAAAACCCCAAAGGCCTGTGCTGCTGTTCCCACCCCAGGTTTTGGGGTTTGGTTGTTTTTTTCAACAGAAAGTTGTCCCTGACCACGCTGGAGGAAACAGCAGCCAGAAGGGTCAGGAGCACGTTTCCCTCAAGCTGAGGCAGAGAAGTTTCTGTGCAGAAGGAACTACAAAACAGAGCAAAGTCTCCAGAAGGTCAGCTGAGGAGCTCAGAACACCCAGGATCCATGCTGAGCTGGAGCAGGACGGTGGGAGCAGAGCAGGAGCCTCGGAGTGGGCAGGAACAGCCCTGATGCAGATGGCAAAATGCTCACCCCGGCTGGGAAGGCCTCCAGCTTGGAGCCTGCTGGTTGAGGAGGATATGAAAGACAGTGAAATGAATCACCCAAGAAAGATCATCCCTCACTATGCACAAGTGGATGGTAAATAGGGAAAAAAAGTTTTAACTCGTTGCGTCAACTACAAGATGTTTTAATCAGCTCTTTTACAAGTGTTTTATGAGAATAAAACAGATCCAGCTTCAGGGGGAAAAAAAATTCAAGTTACTTCCTAGACAAGGTGAAAAACTTACATTTCAGCAAGACCAGCTGCTGAAACAGCTAAAATACCTCCTGTTCTCACCCTTCCCAAGCCCCAAACCCAACGGCTCTGCGAGGGGATGAGAAACTGAGAAGGGCGTAGACAAACCGCCACATCCCATCAGCTCTGAGAGATGAGAGTGGCCTATCTGCCTTCAGGAGGGAAGCAAGAATTCACTAGAGAACCCAAGGCTGAACCCAAGCAGCACATGAAGCTGTAGGATGCATCACATTACAGCTTTATTCCCTGCCTCACAGGCGGATGCAGCTCGTCTGAAAGACCAGTGTCAGACACAAGAGTCACTGAACTATAAGTGGCACCAAGTTTGCCCCAAAGCATTAAACAACCACGATAATGCTGTTCTACAGCAATATTACAGCCTAACCGACTGCCTTGAGCGCCCCCAGTCACCCCGCCTGCAGCAGCCCCTGGTGTGCCTGACAGCTCATTTCCCAGGGGCTCTCTGGGAGTGCCCCTGCAGGACAAGGGAGCACGAGAAGGACTCCACGTGCAATCCCAATGCAGTCATGGAGTGGAGTCCACGTGTAAATTATGGGCATTGGGATACCACCATCAGAATGGTTTGGGTTGGAAGGAACTTTAAAGCTCATCTCACTCCACCCTCTGCCATGGGCAGGGACACCTTCCACTATCCAAGCCCCGTCCAACCTGGCCTTGGACACTTCCAAAACCATCTCAAAACATCTCTTTTTCTAAAGAAGCTGGTAATGTGGTGGTGTAGCAAACAGGATGTGGTAAGAAGAAAAGCAGCTAAGGTGGTTACGCACTCGGCTTCGAGACATGCTGTACTTCCCCCAGAGGCTTCTGCTGGGGAGGAAGCAGCTTCTGCAGGAACAGCCAGGCTGGCAGCACTGCCAGAGCTCTCTCCTGGGTGCTCCCAGGAGCTCCATGTCCTCTGACTCATCAGGCCATTCTTAGAGAGTTCAAGAGCATTCTGGAGCAAACAGCAGCGTCAAGAGACGAGGGCAGCTCATTTGCCTTCAGGAGGGAAGAGATGTAAATAGCCAACAGACACTTGGTTATGCAAATATGATGAAGCCTCCAGGCCATCTTCACCCCTGATGAGTTCCCTGCTCTTATTCTCACCCTGAAGGGTTTGGTTTCCAAGCCCAAGCTGTTGGCATGACTCCCTGTAGTTGCACACCTGGGGGAGGTGGCAGGGAAGGAATTTAGGCCAACCTTTGACAGTGGAAAGCACTGACCCTAAAAGGACTTTAGGGCTCATTAAAGATAACTTGCAGATGATAAGGCCAGCACCGTAATTAGACACATTCACAGGAAAAGATCCACAGGAACAACTCCACATGACATCAGAGTCCCTGTATCAGACAGCTGATCAAAGCCTGGGATTACATTTGAAAGGATAGTGAAAAACAGAAAGAAAACCAGTGACCTGAAGCTGTAAGGAAGAATTTAGGTCTGGGGAAAAAAAAAATCTTAGCAGCCTTCATCTACAGCACTCACCAAGGAGCAACCAGGTAACTCGATGCAGCTTTGCTGTCAGCAGGGCAGTGAGAGGGGGGGGACACAGCAGCCCCGGGAGCAGCAGGTCTGCCCCATCCCCGCCCTACAGACACACAACCAGCAGAACAAAAAGGTGATTAGACTTTTAATTACCTCCCCGTATTTCTCTCCACAGCCTTTTGCATAATGCTCGCCTAAAATTGCAGGTGCTTTACCACAAGCAATTATGCTAATGTCTGGAAACAGAGCTAATTGAATGGCAAAGAACACACCAGAAAATGCAATAAAATTTAAATGAACAACCACAGTAAGAAAATAGAATATTTTCCAGTGCAACGCAAAGTCTGCTGTTAGAAACAGGTTTAGTTTTAATCTTTCTTTTTAATTCCATTCTAAATCCTACTTCAGGTTCATAAATAACTGAAACTCCAGCAAAGTGGTAAAAGAACTGCTCCTCCTTTCCAGGTAACCCGGGGCAAGTCCTGCTTTGACTGTACCAGGGGAGAGGAGGAGGAAACCCCTCCTCTCTGCACAGCTGGGAGCTCTGCAGCTCAGAATCTGGGCAAGAAACTAATATGTTAATGAAACTCTGGGCTCCAAAATTCCAGGTTCAATGGCTACTACCAACATGGGGGAAAAAAGGAAAGATCTAATCCTTCCAAAGTTCCAGTTACCTAATTACAATTGCTGTAACTTATCAAAATAACTGCAGCAGTCCTCGCTGTTCTTCAGAACCAACTGGTAATGAAAAGCATTGAATTACATAAATAGAAATATCCATTACATAGAAGTTGGTCTCTTTGACTTCTTTTCTTCAGAGGGAGAAAAAAAAAAAAGGGACTTCTTCATTTCACTGTCCCCAAACAGGCTCAGTTGAAGTCAGGCTGTGTTTGGTTGCTTAAAATTCTGCTTATTTTGCAACTGCCATGCTACAGCAAAATATTAATGATTCAGCACAGGCATCTGAGCTGAAACACACTGAGGTGTCAGTGCAAGCAAACGAGCTCTCTGTGCATTTATGTGGTGAAATTTTTGACTGCAATAAAAAGTCATAGGTTCACGCACAAATACAGACCACACTGCAACTGCTGTAACATGCTGGAAAGTTCCACAAGACTTCCACGGACATCCAGCCCTCTGTCCACAGCTCTGAGACCCACTAATGACAATCCAAGACACAAGAACACTTCTTATTTTAATGTGGCAATACCCAAAAGTGCCACTCCAGAATACTCCCCTCCCTGCTGAGCCACATGCTAACAGGCAAGCAGGAAGGTTTTGGGGCTCCTCTGCTCTGGCCAGAAGGGAGATCAGCCCAAGTTCATCCAGTCCTAAGACGCCTTCATGACAACACCTTTCCTGGGAAACCAGGTACAGGAGCACTTTGCTCACTGCAGTGTTGGTGCCTTTCAGACAGGAATAAAACCACGGACCTCCTCGAGTCTTCCCAGCCTGTTCCCCATTTTGCAAGAGCAGCTGTGCTACCCCAGCTATCCCAGTCCTCAGATCTGCTGGACAAAGATTTCAGGAGCCCCTCATGAGATCTATTCCCTTCTTTACTACCCACCCTGCTACTAAAACAGTTCTTTTTGTATCCAGATTTTTCTTACTTGACCCACTGAATCTCTGGAAAATGGACTAACCTCATGGTTCTTGCAATAGCTTTTCTGGTTTTGAATAATGTTCAACCTCACTTCTCCCTTTCACCACCCACATCACACCCTATTTCAATACTTCCCTGTGGGTCACATTGAACAGACTGCTCAGCAGGGTCTGCTCATTCCCACTGCTCTTGCCTGGACTCCTCCCAGCAAGTCCATGTATATTTTGTAATCCAGTGCCAGGATGGACACAACATTCTGCCAGAAGAGGATTACTTCACATGCCTCACTGGCTACAACGCTGATTTTATATTTAGTGGTGTGATCCAGCTGAGCCAACACAACCCAGGGCTCGTGTCACAGCCAAGTCACTGAAACACATCCACCCACCCCGAGGTTCTGCACCCTGTGTTTGTGGGACTGCTCCAGCACAGCTGGGGAGGGCACAGCTGGAGCTGGCTGAGCAGCTCTGCAATCCTGCCCTGCTGCAGGCTGGGAGCTGTGACCCCTGGCCCTGAGCTCACAGCAGAACACAGAGGTTCTGCAGCCCTGCACACACAGTTCACTAAACCCCTGATCTCTGTGCACACCCCTGCATCCTCCCTCCCATGCCTTTCCATGCTCCACAGGTCCATTCTCGCAGAGCCTCACCCCCAGCACACAGCAGTTTCACCCAGGCCACGTCTCCCCACATACTGTGAGCGAGAACATGAAGTCAGAGGGTCGACAAACAACACATCTGGGAGCTTTTCTACTCCTGCTCCCTTATCAAGAGGCTCATTATCTCTGTAGAGGAAAGGAAGTTTAACTGATGTGACACATTATATTGTTGACAAGCCCATACCAAGTAATATAATTTTCTCCTCGATGTTTCCAAATAATTTAATTATTTTCCCTGTAGTTTTCCAGAACCTGAAGTTGACAGATTGCCTTGCTTCATCTTCTTCCCTTTCACAACATTTCATTTTATTGAAGACCTCTGTTTCACTAAGTCCTGTCCATACTCCACGGCTCTTCAGTCCATCCCACAGCACTGATTTCTCAGCAGTCATCACAGAGAAATGTCAGAACCAAATCAATCTTTAAAATATTTACATGAGTAACATTTGATCGCAGAATGACTTACCTATTTTCTGATGAAAGATCTTGTCAAAGGTTAATTCACCCCTTTCCTCGAGGTATTTCTGCATCACACTGCGGATGCTGAGGGGAAAAAAGAAGAAAAGGGAAAAAAAAAAAAAAGAAGAGTTACTTGAAATTGCTTTGTTTAAACCAGACCTTTATCATACGTTCAAGAAAAGGATTGTGACCTGGAACATCCATGTAAAAGACTGGCCAGGCTGGATCGATGGGCCACTGAGATGAGCAAGACTTTGAGGGGCTGGGGCACGTCCNTGCAGCCCTGGCACAGCTGCCCAGGGCAGGGACCATGCCAGGTGTGGGCTCTGGGGTGATCTCTGGGGCCAGGGCAGCTCCCAGGGCAGCCTGGTCAGCGCTGGGGCTGCTTGTCCTGCAGGGCTCTGCCAGCCAAGGAGCCAACAGCAGCTCCAGCAGGCACCTCACTTGGCTGCAGGGCACTTTGCATCTTCTTTGCCTAATTTAGAATGTCACAATCGCTCATTTAAACCACATTAACACAGATTTTCTTTATTTAAGTAACCTCAATAATCGCTTTAATACAATGCCTATAAAAATTTCATATGGGCAACAATACAAGTACATAAATTTTAAAATCAATGCAGGCCAGCAGTGCTGGGCCTTGATGAAACAACTCTCTTGTCACGGTATCAAGTCAAAATTCCACTGGACTTTCTCTGCTTCCAATTTTAAAACTGATATTTTCATACATACTGTTATTATTATAAAAATAACCCTGTACAAAATACTCATGCTCTGAAGCATTAAATATCACTCATATTTCTGCAGTAGCAAGCCTGAGCACCTAATCCTTGTAAAACACAGACTCTGAACTACTTTATGTGGGATCAAAATGAGCCAGTCAGTCCTCACAGGTAAATTTTAACATTTTTGGAAGAAAAACTGGATTTCTTTGGTTATTTCTCATCCTTTTCTTTCTCTAAGGTCTCTTCATTGACAGGTCCGTGTGCAGCTTTGGGTCACGGGGAGCAGCAGAGCCCTGCTGCCCTCAGAGCCCATCCCTGGAGCTCCTGAGGAACCTCACATCACTAACAAACATCTCAGCCCCTGAGGCACAGAACTATCCACGCTCCTCCTCAGACGGGGGTGAGGCAGAGCAGAGTCTACAATGAAAGCCAAGAACTTTGCTGGAAGGCCCCAAGCCCCAGTCAAGGAAACTCTGCTATTAATAGTTTTCCTGTACATCTCCAAGCCCCAGATGGAACTCGGATGTATGAACACTGTGATCCAAAGCGAGAGCTCTGGAGGCCAACCACCACATCAAGTCAGACAAGAACTGGGAGGGCTAAACACTGTTAATCAGGTTTGAGATGATAAATTATTCAGTGATGAACTTGCTGCTTATTTGTTCTTTAAGAACTGGGGCTGCTCTCTGTGTATTTTAACAACCTAAACAAAACACTGACTCCAAACGGAGAGGAAGCAGCAAGCAGAGATCACAGAGTGTCAGGACGGTTTGGGTGGGAAGGGACCTTAATGCTCATTCCCTTCCACCCCCTGCCCTGGGCAGGGACACCTTCCACTATTCCAGGCTGCTCCAAGCCCCATCCCACCTGCCCTTGGGCACTCCCAGGGATCCAGGGGCAGCCACAGCTCCTCTGCCCACCCTGTGCCAGGGCTGCCCCCCCTCACAGGGAGGAATTTCTTCCTAATATCAAATCTAAATCTTTTTCCAACCCAAATCTTCCCCTTGTCCTGCTTACAGGATGACCCACCTGTAGATGACCAAGCTTGGTCTGAGTCACCAAAGCCCCCAGGTTCTGCCTCCCTGGCCTCCTGGCTGCCCTGAGCCATCAGCACTGCCCCATTCCCACTGGCCACCAGACCATTAGTAACAGAATAAGCCTTTTTCATAATAATGACATCAACAAAGCTTTCCTCTGCTCCAACAAGTGCACTGCAAGAAATTACAGCAACAGATCTTAGTCTAGACAATGGGAGAAGATAATGAGAATTTAACGTGTGACTGAAGTGTCCAGGAAAACACTGATTGTGTAACCAGCAAATCTCTCCAGTGCCTCGCCTCCTCTCCCCACATCTCGTACTTCTGGTCTGATGGATAACATGTCAAAGGAACAAAACGGTTTTTGCAGCTACAGAATCTGAACAAATCTGTAAAATGATCACAGGCTACAGGAGTCCACACTGCATTCCAGCTCCTCACCCCTTAAAAATAATTTCTCCTTATCCATATGAATAAATAGGAATAAATTACATAGAGTGGATTATAGCTACCCAGAATAACCACCTCCTCATTCTCACATGGAAGTTAAAAGGTAGAAATCCTATTCAGTTCCAAAAAACAAAGCAGAGTCCGTGTATCCTTCACAAGGATGGAATATTTTAAAATGGAGCTTAGCACATTCCACACACAGGAAGGAAGGTTCCCTCTCTGCTTTTGTCTATTGCCTCATTAGGTGCCCGACAAGTAAACGATCTGGGCTTGAAGGCTGCATTTCAGAGGAGAGCAGCTCTGCGTGGCCAGAGCAGCACAGCCCAGCCCAGCCTTCCTCCCCACACCGGGCTGGGCACAAACCAGCCCTGCCTGAAAACAAAATCCACGGAGACTTCAGACACAGAACTGTTGACTGGACTGCAGCAAAACCTCTTCAAAAAGCACCAAACAACGAGTTCATAAACGCTCCCTTTGCAGTCCACAGGCCCCAAGACAACTGATACACCATTTAGGGAAAATCCAAAAATCAGGCTTCAAATGCTGTGAGAAATGCAGCTTGCACACTGCAACTTCTTCTTCCTGGAGAGGGTGGTCGGGCATTGGAAGGGGCTGCCAGGGAGGTTTGGAGTGCCCAGCCCTGGAGGTGTCCAAGGCAGGACGGGACGTGGGGGACACGGTGGGGATGGGGCACAGGGTGGACTCAGTTTTCTTGGAGGTCTTTTCCAGCCTCAATGACTCTGTCGTTCTGTGATTTGCTGGTTGAACTGGGCCCACATTAAGCAGGTACCTGGGAGCAGAGCAAAGCCCTCTGGCTCTGGCCCCAGGGCTGGACGCCCGGCTGTGCCCATGCTGGGAGAGAGCTCATGGACTGGAGACACGGTAAAGAGGGTTTGGGAGAGGGCTGGTTTTGGCAAATGTGACAAGTACCCTGATCTTTGGCAATGCCAGCAGGACCTGGGTAGCCCTGGTGCCGGGGAGGGGGCAGCTGGGTGCTCCTGCAGCCCCTGGGTGAAAGCACGAGCTGAACAAACCCCCCAGGCTCCCAGAGCAGGTTGGAGAGCACTGCCTGGCCAGAGCAGGAGGGAGGGTGAGCAGCAGCATCAAAGCACACACTGTGTGAGCAGCACAGGCCACTCCAACCTGGTCAGCTCCGCCACCTCCACACAAAAGGCATTTATGTCAAGCATGAGCTGAGCAGTCTGCTAAAGGAGCTTCAAGCTCCATCTTGAAGCTCTAGATACTCCAGCCAGCATCCTGGTCTTTCAGACTTGATCAAAGAAAGCTGCTGAAAAGCAACCTTCAAGGTTAAAATCCATTATGGAATGGAACAGCTCTGGCTGCCTACGACAGGCTGGCAGGGCACAGGCAGCAGCCCCAGCGCCAAGGTCAGTGCAGGCAGAACATCTCTGCTCCAAGACATGTCTGAAAAACTAGGAAGAAATCACATTATGTTCTTTCTAACAGGGAAAAGGACGTGTGTACAGCAACAGCGTTCACAACCTCCCTCTCAGACGAGCTGCAGCAGCAAACCTGCGGGTCCCTTGGAGAGCAGCTCCAGGACTTGTCCTTGGCTGCAACCAGAGCCAGTGCCAACAACAACCACTCCTGCTGTTCCCCTAAAACAGGGCAGGAATAGGCTGTGGCTCCGAGGATAAGCACGGCAATCAGGAGAAGCTGAACTTCTGCTGGGAACAGAAGCCACAGCAGAGCCCACAGGATGGTCCCTGGAGCCCAAGGAACAGCCCCGGGCACAGGGGCAGCAGGAGCACGACCACAATGGATGTGGGAACAGGGAGAAACAAGGAGCTACAGAGGAGAGGAAAACAAACAGCACTTGTTTTGATATTCCAAGAAAGATGGAAAGGGATTTTTTCCAAGAGCATGCAGTGACAGGACAACAGGGAATGGCTTCAAACTGAGAGCACATTCAAACTAGGTATCAGGAAAAATTCATTCCCTGTGAGGATGGGCAGGCCCTGGCACAGGGTGGGCAGAGAAGCTGTGGCTGCCCCAGCCCTGGAAGTGCCCAAGGGCAGGTTGGATGGGGCTTGGAGAAACCTGGGATAGTGGAACATGGCATGGCAGGGACTTGGACTAAATGAGCTTTAAGGTCCCTCCCAACTCAAACCAGTCCATGATTCTATGAACGTTTACATGGATTCTGTCCCTGCACATTTGTTACAGGAGTCCTTCTGGAAGTACCTCACACCTTGGAAGGGGAAAGAGCAAAGAACAAGGTGATGGGATGTATCCATATGCTTACTCCTACTATTGGAACTAGGTCAAGAATCTTCTCACTACTGCCCTTCTTACTACTGGATCTTAAAGGAGCTTTTAATTATTTATCATCAAAGCACAGGATTTTTTCTTATAAATCAGTAAGTGTTCAGATTTGTGGCGTGTTATCTGTTGTACAGGTGTATACATACACACCACAGCTTGATAAAAGAACGCCTGGCCTTGCTGCCAGCACTAAGGAACCAGCACTGCATTAAGAATGAGCAGTTGCAGCCACGAAGATGTTCAGCTACAGACTGAAACAGAAACAGGAGAATAGAAAAACAAAACAAGAATGAAGCAGCAGCTTTACAGAGACTGAGGAGAGCACAGTCCAGGAATTAACTCTATCAACGTTTCCTGTGTGGTCATGACAGGTCATAAACTTTATCTGCATCCCCCTGCAGGAGTGGCTCCTATATCCAACAGCACACTAAGCTTCTGATGGCTCCTAGCACATCCAAAAACTACTGAAATGCTACTAATTATTTCAAGAAGATGCTATATATTCAGCAACTCCACTGCCACTGCTTTGTCTGCCTGCTCCTGCACCCCCAGCATCCTGTCTCCACATCACAGTCACCTTCACTTATTCCTGTGTCAGAGGTAATAAACAGTGAACACTCACAAAACCATTGAACCCATTTCATTCTGCTTCCTCTTAGACTGCCCCCAGCTCAAAGTTCAGCAGAAGTCAATACTTCCCCAAACAACTTGGTCCTCAGATGCTGTAAAAGCTACTTGACACATTGCCACTTTGGTTCCAGCAGTTCATGGGGCAAACTCCCAGCTCAGAAAGCCAGGAAGGACCATCAGACCACTGAACCTGACATATTTATCTGTTGCTTGTAAACTCACAGAAGCACACTCAACCTTGGATGTCCCTTCCAACCCAAATCATTCTGTGCTTAAGAAGTGCAAGTGCTCATGCCACTCTTGGTCTCACCAGCTGACAAAGCAGCAATGAGTGAACCCATACTCTGGTTTCTTTCCATAAACATGGCACACCACAGGCATACTCCCCATCCGTGGGACAGAAGGGGGCTCTGCCACTTTCTGTCCCAAGTTCACCCATTTCTGCCCCCCCACCCCAAGAAGTTCATGCCAAGCCTCCTGCCAAGTCATTTCACTGCAGCGAACTAATGCTCTTAGAGCTGACGTGGGTGATTAACACCATCTTTCACCCCAGAGCCCTGTGTGATGGAAGGGATTAAAGCACAGCAACACCTGCCCCCAGCCCCCTCCGGTGCCTGCTCAGGAGAGGAAGCAGCTTCACTTATGCAAATTAAATTAATGGAGAAGTTTACACGGAGGGAGCCAAAAGCAGTAGCTGAGGAGCTACGACTTCACAACACGCACCGGCCTCGTGTTCCTTGAGGATCACTGGCTTTATCAGTGCTGAAATCTGAAACTAATATAAAAGCTTCTAAGTACATGAATTTTTCAGGAATAATTACAGCAAATTGCAGTGTCAAGGACTTGCCCTTCCACCAGATTGCTGCTGCTGAGAAATTACAAGAAAGAGAAATCAGAGCAAAATCACATCTCCTCGCTCCGACTGCAATTAAGTCATTCACCAATCATAAGTTACTTTCTTTTTTTAAACAAATACAAGATTACTGAAGACGTGCCAATTTTTTTAATCTTTTCCGATCTCAAATGTTTAGAACTTTCTTTAAAAGCAGCGTGCAAGTATAAACGTTGACTGAGAGACCAAGAACTGCAGCCAACACTGACAATCACCTCTGATTTATTTGCTCGTTTATAGGCTCGGGATGAGATTTTACAGAGACTTTAAATGTTTATTTGCACTATCCAAATCCGTCATAAAGTTGCTAAAATTGGACCAAAGATCATGCCCCAAAGGCCTTTGAACCAAAAGCATGACAGGGTCAACAAGTACAACTTAAAGCACTGGCAGAAGGGCCCAAAGCCATTACAGCCATAAGTGGGTTGTTTTTTTCCCTCTTTGTACAAGTGCATTTAAAAGGGTTAGCAATACAAGATTGTTCAAAAGGAGAAACGAGGATGAAATATTTGGCCTAAAAATCAGATCTTTCACAGTTCTTTTAAACAAGTTAAAACTACAGGAATGCTCCTGTATTTTTTCTCCCCCAGAGGAAACCAGCCCCTATGAAAGGTCACACGTCCCAGCCCCATCCCAGTGACCCTCCTAAAACACAACCCAAAAAGAGATGTAAAATTGACTTCAGTGACTTCTTGCTTCTCATTCTGCACTTTAACCTGGCAGTTATTTTAAGGTCCCAGAAGCAAGGGAGAGGTGAGAAAAGTCAGTAACCATGAGAACAGAATCACAGAATATCTGAGGCTGGAAAAGACCTCCAGGATCATCCAGTCCAACCTGTGCCCATCCCCACCCTGTCCCCCAGCCCAGAGCACTGAGTGCCACATCCAGTCCTCCCCTGGACACCTCCAGGGATGGGCACTCCAAACCTCCCTGGGCAGCCCCTTCCAGTGCCTGACCACCCTTTCCACGGAGAAATTCTTCCTGAACAATTTTAACAATTGCGAAAATCTGGGGTAAAAAACCCACCAGAAACCTTAAAAACAACAACAACAGAGGACTGACATACAGACACAGAATTCCTCACATGTGAAAATGAACAGGTGATGGGGAAGACATGGGGAAGCCAGCCTGGAGACTGAAAACCAACACCAAATTATGGAAAGGCTCCAAAAGGTCCTTCCCAAGGGGTTGCCTGGGCCATCCCTACAAAGGCTGGGAATTGGGGCCAGGAAAGCCAGAATGCTGGGGCACAGCCAGCAAACAGCAGCCAAACTGCTCCTGCCCATGGCTCAGCCAGGCTTCTTTCCCCAGACATTTGAGACCTCACAGGTGAAACATCCACCCACGTTTGGTCTTCTTTTACTTGAATTATGGGATTGTTCAGGTTGAAAAAGTCCTCTAAGGCCATCAAGCCAAACCATTCCCCCCCCACTGAGCCATGCTCCCAAGTGCCACATCCACATGGCTTTTATATCCTTACAGGGATGGGGACTCCACCACTGTCCTGGGCAGCTGTGCCAGGGCTGGACAACCTTCCAGGGACAGAATTTTCCCAATATCCAACCTAAATATCCCCTGACACAACTCAAAGCCGTGTTCTCTGGGCATCAACTGGATCTAACTCCATTCAGCACCACTCTCTGAACCCACCACCACCCTTTTCCATTCACAGCTCAGTTGAACCCAGACTCCTGTTCCACCGAGCTCATTTCTCCTGCTGAAATTGAGGCAGAAACACAACAAGGAACAGCAGCCAAGTCACATCCATCACACAGAGCCTGTTGTGCTCTCAGCCCCTTGGGAGAGGGATGTCTTTCCCTGAGGTCTGAAGCACTGAGGGTTTTATTGGGTTCCCCAGAGCATTTTAATTTCCCAGGAGGATGCAGAAGCTCCTGGGAGCTCCCTTCTCATGTGCACCTGGAGCAGAGGCAGCAGCTGGCCGTGGGTGAGGACCCTCTCTGGGGGCTGGGGGACCCTCTGCTGCACACGCTGGGCTGAATCTCCCCCGTGTTTAAGGACACCTTTGATCCCCCAGCTCCACCAGAGCCCAGGAAATCCAACAGGACACGGCACACGCTGACAGGACAAATTCCTGGCACGCTGCAAGGGGACTGAGTGGAAGAAGTTCCTTCAAACACTCTCAGAAATTGTTATTTATTTGTGAAAGCCATATTTTTATAGGTGTTTATTCAGTATTACATTTTTTAGTTTTATTTTTTTTAGATAAGCATGAGGTGAAGCTCCTTCTGTGGAAAACAGCTCTTTCCTAAGCTACAAACTGCTGCTTTTACATCAAACTAGTTCAATTAAATTCTGTTATTTGGTTTATGCACCTGGACCTGACGCTTCCTGATAGGCTTTTAAGTAATTTTATTAATTACCAAAAATATAACGCTATTATTGATAAGAAGATTAAACCAGGCCATTCCACATGATTTCACCAGAACAGAAAGCAAGAGCTGCACACACTCGTGCCCTGATGTTACAGTTCCAGTGTCGGCTGAAACCATTTCACACAGGAAGGTCCAGCCACTGAAAAGCCAGCACAGCTATAAAAGGAGTAAGGGCTATAAAGTTGATTAATTTTATGGAGGAGACACATCTGGCAGGTCCCCACAGCACCTGCACTGGGTCACACAGGTGCATCACACCTGTAAAGCCACATCACATTTCAGAAGCTTTCCCCAAAAACATGCCTAGAAACATCCCTCTGTTTTTAGCACAGAACAGAGCACACTGATCTCCTCCCAGATCACCCTAATTTACCTTTTTCCTTAATTAAAGGAATGATGCCCGAGGGAAGGTCTATGTTTCAAAACATAAGCTGCAATCTCACAGCACTCCTACAGGAGAAGTAATTGGAGCATCTCTCTGAAGGGCAGATCTCTCCTTCCTGTGCCCAGAGGAGCTCACAGCACTGGATGCTCAGGAGCTGAGACAGTCAAGGGCCTCCACTGAAGCTCAGAAAATCCAACTTTGACTCCAGCACCTGCCAAACGTGAGACCAGAGCTACACCCGGAATTACACAGGTAACAACAAGCAGGGCCCTTCCTCCAGACTCCCATTCCTTGTCTATTAAAGTTCTGCAACACAGTGTTTGCCCTCCCATGCTCTCCTGTCTGTTACTGAGGCTTGGGACACTGCAGGCACAACAGAGACCAGCTGAGCTCTGCAGAGAGAGCACCCAGCTGGAGCTGAGAGCAGCACCCACAGCCAGCAGAGCCCTCCCACCAGCCTCCTACACCCACACCCCATATCCACCACTAACAAGCATTCTTCCCAAGAAAGTGCTGTAGGACAAAGCTAACTTGAGATAAAAAGCAGGTACATGTTGTCAGCAGCCCCAGCATTCTGTAAGCACACCAAATTAATTACTTTGAGAAAGCCATTTCTTACTACCTTCACAACCACAGCTCCTGCTGACAACAAAGCTGGGAGGCTGAATGTCCAGAAAAATGTCACTGCTCAGTCATCTGTGCTCACCCTGAACTAGTCCACCATAAAAACACAAATGTTCAGCTTTTCTTGTAATGGTAGTTCAGAAAAAAACCAACTCTTTCCCCTCCTCCAGCAGTTCCCACAGGAACCCTCACAATCCCCTGGGGCAAGGGGACACAAGGCACACTCAAGTGTTTCAAAAGCCCACTCACAGCTATTTCCAGCACTTGGAAAAGAGGCAGATGCCCTGGAGTGTCCCTGCAATGAGGGGACATCCAGCACCCCAGCAGCAGGTGCCCCTCCCGGCCAGTGACAGCCGAGGAGCTGCAGTGACAGCCCCGTGGGGGTGGGAGCTGCTGCTGAGCCACCACAGCTCCCTCAGCAGGACACTCTGAGCTGGAGAAGCACAAACCCACACTGCTGGCCTCCACACACCTGCTCCAGGTTCACCTGCAGCACTTACACTGGTCTGGGTTACACCACGTAATCACCCACCTTTCACCCACTCCGCTGCCTTTATTCCTTGCTTAAATGCTTAACTCAGTGAGAGGAAGTATAGCTGCAAAATAATAGATTAATTTATAAATCCATTGCATTTAGAACCCTTTTTCCTTCTGTATTTTCACAAATGACATGCTGATGGAACCATTTGGAACAGTTGGAGTGTCCTGCAATGCTGGTTTCAATGTCTTACTGCAAATTTTTCAATTCCATTTTTAGTAAGTCCTGGAAATGGTGCAAAAATATCAAAAAACAATCTCGCTTGACACTGAAAAAAACCCCACAAACACTGTAAATGTCAAACAAAAACCTAAACTGTTCTGCGATTTTAGACAGGCAAGCTCTAAATTCTACCAAAATAAATTGAAGCCATGCTTGCTACAAGCAGATGGAACAAGCCTCGAGGAGATACCAAGACCTCACTGACCTAATGGCACCATGACAAACTGGGCTGAACTAACCATTAGATCCTTTCCAGGGATGGGGCAGCCACAGCTCCTCTGCCCAGCCTGTGCCAGGGCCTCACCACTCCCACAGCCAAGAATTCCTTCCCAATCTCCCATCTAACCCTGCCCTCTGGCAGTGGGAAGCCATTCCTGGTTCTGTCACTCCAGACCCTTGGAAATAGTCTCTCTCCAGGTTTCTTGTAGCCCTTCAGGTCCTGGAGGGCCACAATGAGGTCACCCCAAAGCCTCTCTTCCCCAGGCTGAACAATCCCAATCCCCTGAGCCTTTCCTCCCAGCAGAGCTGCTCCACCCCCTGATCATCTTTGGGACTCTTCTGGATTCGCTCCAAGAGCTCCCAGTGCTGGAGGCAGGTGGGATCTTACAAGGCTTCCTGGAGCCACTGCATTCCCTGAACAACCTGCATATAAAGAGGGGACTGTGGCAGAAGCATCACTGATGAGACTCTGCTGGACCCCACCGTGCTGCCCACGGACCTGCAGGTGCCCCAGGTCAGAGCCAGGGAACAGAGGCAGCAAACACACCAACACTGCACCAGCACACACAGATCAATCAGAGCCAAACTTCAGCGGCTCCAACAAAAGAGTGTTTTAATGAGGGCCTGGGGAAGGGGTTCTGCAGGGCTGATGGACACCAGCAGCGCGGACCAAAGCGGGTGGTGCCTCCTGCTCCTGGTGGGAAGGGCAGACAGCAGAGATTCTAATGGCAGGACACTGAGCAAGAGCCACTCTGGGAGTTAAATGCCACATGCAACAGCCCCAAACTGAACAGTTTTCTTGCAGTGACACGGGGAAGCACCTAGAAAGCTGCAGAGGGGCTGGCACGGGTGTAACAGCATCAGAGATGAAAATTACACCAGCAATTGTCAGGAAAATTTTTCCCAGAGACAGCATTGTAAATGAATAAACACATCAGAGGAGTTACACAGCACCAGAGAGAACACCACCACAGGCACTGAGACTGACAGCAGAGACAGCAGCGTGAGCCTGGAACTCAGGCATTTATAGAAGTTTCAAGAGATACAAGAATTCACTGAAGGACACTTCAAAGAAAGAACTGAAATTCAGAGAAAGAGCAGAGGAAGGCCAAGAGATCAGAATTGTAAAACCAGAAGCAAACGAGGACAGAGCAATGATGCTTAACCCCAAACAGGAAACGTCACTTGGGTTTCGACAATATTCAGCACCATAAGAGGAAGAAAAGAAATCACAAATGGCTCAGAATAGAACTGGAAAGGAAAATCAACCTCTGTGTGTTCAACAAACCTCACTCAGTTTTGAACAAGTTAGTTTGAATATTGGATAAGAAAGCAAAGGCCATAAAGCAAGAAGCATCTGGGTACCCAGGATCAGTCTTCACCTCTAGAGGTGAAGTGAGGATGGGATGATACCTGAGGAAAACCACGTTAGAAGAATGACTCTCAAGAAAGAAGTGTCTGCAACACACTCCTTTTTACCCCAGAGGAGCAGGATTCAGAGGAACACAGGAGACCAAGAAAAAGATGGAGAGAAAATCAGAATTAAAATTAACTTCAAACAGAGGTAATTACTGGAAGCAGGATTGCAAGAGAGATAGGAGATGAGAAACATCTACAGCCGCGGGGAGAGAAGCCTGGACAGATGGATGCTCTGTTTTGTTACCATGCCCATGGTATTTGTACACCAAAAGCACCCGAAGCTTACGTGATGTTTATAGTAAGAAAGCTTTAATGTCAACTTTCCTGGCGAGGACAGCGGAGTGTACTCGAGGCTTCTGCGAGCACTGAACCCTCTCCCATTTGTTACCTGATTTCTTGGACCATTTTTCTCAGCTTCACATTATGCAAATCCTTTACTCAAACCAGAACAAGCTGCTGGCAAATAAAAAGAGCTGTTCTATAATGCTCTTCCACTCCCCTTGAAAAAAAAAAAAAAAAGGGAAATGCAAAATTTACATGGAAAAGTGAAAAACCTCAGCAGTCTGATGAATGGTCTATAAAATTCAGAATGCAGTTGAATTTACTCCTTTCCACCCAATACTTAAAATTTTTCAAAGCAATTCTGCAGAAAAGAATTTAAGGTTTCATATTTGCTCATATTTCCACACAGATGCCTTCCTTCCCATTCCAGGCCTGATTTCTGCAGGATATTCTGTCTCTGACATCCCTCCTGCCCACCAGTACAAATCTCCCCAAAACATGCCTTTAGGAAACAATGTACAACAAAAAGATACCACAGCTTTCCCAGCTCTTGGCAAGGTTCTTAGGAATGAAAGGAGGAAATGCAGAAGGGAAGGAAAAGCAGATGACAGAGGATGGGAAAAGGCTTGTTTTGTTTTGGCGCTTAAAAAAACCAAAACCACACTGAGCCTCTTCCTTAGGCACTCCCGGCCCATGAGTGTTTTTTGTCCTTCCTTCCCAAACTGATATTTAACAGTTTCAGGACAAGACCAGTCTGAGGATAACCCACGTATGCTCAGCTATAATCAGCCCCACGGCCAATAAACTCCTCACCCTCCTAGTTCATTTGCTGCTAAGCCCTGGCCTGCAGCCTTGGAATTCATTCTGCCGCACTACAGCTATTTCCTTGTAAACAGGAAGCCCCCACAAATTTGCATTACAGTAAACTCATTTGCTTCATTTATCCGCAGCCTCGTCAGGGAGAGACGAAGGGTCCCGACAGGTGCTCGGGCTGCGGTGGGAGAGCCGGCTGGTCGGGGGCACCCAGCGCATCCCTCCCCGCAGCCGGGCAGGGTCGCCCGTCCCCAGGCGAGACGGGGACATCGCAGCGCCCTTCGTGCTGCCTGTGCCGTGACAGCCGCCACCGAGCCGAGCCCCGCGAGCAGCTGCAGAAAGGAGGAGAACCTGCAAACACTGCTCGATTTCAAACTCATACAAGAGAGGACTCTGTGTGTTGTATTTTATTTTTTTTTTTTTACTGTTACTATATCAACCCTCCTTTAACCAGCCGATTTATGTCATTTTAAATGAATCACTTTGCCAGCGATAGAGAATATTTCAGTGTACCCAACACACTATGTCTGCTCTAATGAGAGGGATCAAAAAAACCAGCCAGAAACCAGCGTGGAGATATCTGACACCAGTATAACGGTCACAGTTTCCTACTGCATGAGGAAATCCCTGGGTTTGGTTAGAAGCTCAGAAGTTCAGTCATTTCGAGCCTCCCAGAGCCGTTTGTGGTCCGGGCTGAGGTAAGTCTCCGCTCTCAGTTCTGTCTCCTCCCACTCCTATGCCGAGTGCTTGAAAGGTCCCCATCCCACAGCACCAGGTGCAGCCCCAAACCTCGCCCTCACAGGTGGCTTCTCACCTTCTGCAGAGCACCACAGCCCGGGGGGATGGCAAACCATCCTTTTCCTCTGCTATCTTATGCAAACAGGTTCTTCCACAGGCAGCTCTAGGAGCGAGGCATTTTACCTCCGCCTTTCCTCCTGCTCCACAAACCTTCCTCTGGCTGCGTTTCCCACCCTGGGGAGCCAGATGTGCGTGAACCGTCCCTCCAGGCTCAGGAGAACAACCAAACACTGACACAACACAGATTCTGGAGCAGGAGAGCAGAGCACAGCAGGTTCCTCAGGCCTCGTGCTGGGAACGAGGGATGTCAGGGCAGGAGCAGCCCTCCAGCCTCCCCAGTGTCCCTATTTTCAGGGTACTGGAAGGACTCTTCCTCCTCTGCACACCCCTCCACCTTTCACCTGCTGGGAAGGGGGAGCAGCGGTGCTGCACATCACCGAGGACAGAACTGACATCACCAAAGCACCGAGAAACGTGAAGCCACCAGCAAAGCTGCACCTCAGGCTAACAGGGGAGGGGAAATTGTATGGAAACTGTATCGTTTGTAGAAATGTTACCACACACCAGGAAAGAAACAGACACCTTCATCTGTCCAGTGACACCATCCTCAACCAGACCTTAAACCAGTGGAACTTCTCTGCCTGACCTCTCCCTGCCCCTGCAAGGGGCATAAACGTGGGCTAGGCACCCTTTGCCCTCCCCTGCCCCACAGCCCCCCTGTGCTGCCCAGCATCCCAGCAAAAAGGCAGGAAAGAGGCTGCAGAAGTGGGGAGAGGGCTCCAGCAATGCCGGGCCCAGGCAGACAGCTCGGCTAGGCCACCAGCAGGCTTCCAAACTGCCTACACACTCTGCAGCAAAATTCGGTTTAGATTCTTCCTGTTGCAGTATTTCATTTGCTGGCTGAACCTTCATTTTTAATACATATATACACATATCCAGAGTCGTGGAAAAGGGGGAAAGCTTAGTTCTAATTTCATCAATAAATAAGTGATGCACAGGTGATCTGATAACACAAGCACAACCAGGGGGGAAAAAGCTATTTTTTCAGCGGAAGAGCCGATTTCAGCACCAGAGGCTCGGCTGTGCCGAGGCAGCTCCCGCGGCGAGCCCCGGGAAGAAAGGTCGGGGAAAGGGAGTCCAACCCTGCCCCGCACCTCTGCTCCGTGAGCTACCTGCCCAGGGGCAGTCCCGGCGGCAGCATCCCCCCGAAAGCTCAGCACAGCATCCCCCCGAAAGCTCCGCACAGCATCCCCCCGAAAGCTCCGCACAGCATCCCCGCCGCCACCTCCAGGCGGGGCGGCCCCGCACGGCGGGAGCGGCTCGGTGTGCGGCTGTGTCCGGGTCAGACACAATTCGCCAGGGCTCAGCTTCTCGGGGGTTGAGAGCCCGGGACAGCGGGGTCTGCCCGTCGGACCTCCTGGAGAAGTTGTACCAAATAAACACACACATCCCGCACACCCAGCAAACACCGCACACCCAGCAAACACTGAACACATCCCGCACGCCCAGCAAACACCGCACACATCCCGCACACCCAGCAAACCCCGCACACCCAGCAAACACCGCACACATCCCGCACCCAGTGCACATCCCGCACCCAGTGCACATCCCCACACCCAGCAAACACCGCACATATCCCGCACCCAGTGCACATCCCGCACACCCAGCAA
>VXAU01003436.1:309644-330178 GCA_013399695.1 Formicarius rufipectus | reverse complement strand
GCGTCCCGCGGTGACCCCGCACCGAGCGGTGCCCGCGGACAGAGCGGGGCGTCCCCGGACACGGCTGGGAATTCCACTCTGGGAGGGTGGGCAGGCCCCCGGCACAGGGTGAGCAGAGAAGCCGTGGCTGCCCCATCCCTGGGAGTGTCCAAGGGCAGGTTGGACGGGGCTTGGAGCCACCTGGGCTGGGGGAAGGTGTCCCTGCCCAGGGCACGGGGTAGGTGGGACTGAGTGGGGTTAAGATCCCTCCCAACCCAAACTATGCTGAGATTCTGCAGGACGGGAACAGCAGTGCCAAGCGGGGTGAAAAGCAGGATGGCTGCCTGCAAACACCATCACCCAATCCAACACGTATCCTCAGAATTGATTTCTTCATAATTTATTTAAACATGCATAAGAAAAACAGGATACAAATAAATTCATCCGTGTGACACCCCATTATGGGTCATTGAACCACCTGCAGGCAAATGATCATGCAAAACAAGGTGCCCAGGTGTCCTCAGGCCCCGAACAGAGCTCCCTGCTCGTGTTCCTCCTTCATGTAGTAGTAGCTCCACCGCAGCCAAGCAGATATGCAGATTTCAACTGCTTTCTTTTCTGAATTTCATCAAATATGTCATAAATAATTGGCTCAATGAAAGGCTAAGTCAATGACAAGTCTGAAGTTTGAAACTCGGCGTGTTTTGAGCTCTTTTCAAGTGCCGCCACTCCTCCTGCCTACATCTTTATGAAAGTTAATGATCTGATTAAAGCAAGGTAGAGTATACAGCTGGGAGGATTTCACCATGTGCCTCATTATGAGCCGTCTGAGAACCTGCTTTTTGTTAAAAGTGTTAATTTAGGCCAACTCTTTTCACCAGAACAGATCCACTGGGGAAGGGTTTCTCCTCCACCTGCGACCAGCAGGGCAGAGCTGAGGCTCAGGGTGTCCAAACACGAGCAGAAGGGAGGGGGAAGGACCTGGGGCACATCCCTCCTGTGGAGCTCAGGGTGAAATCTCCCACCAGCCCTGTCTGAAGGTTTCACTAAGCTGAGCTGAGATGGAAAGGGATATTTTTATCTCCTGAAATCCTCTGGGCTGCCACTGGGCAGTGGTGTAGTTTCTGTGACTCCTCAGGCTCAGCCCAGACTTGGGACTCCCACTCCAAAGCTTATTCCAGTGTCTCTGCATGGGCTCTCCTTTTGCAGGGCTGTGGTGGGAGGGATACTGACCCTGGGTATGGTGATTTCAGGTCCTTCCCGAGTCCTTTCTGTGGTGCCTTTCCCCCAGCCTGCAGAGCAGCTCAACCCTCCACTCCAGAGAGCCATCGAGGCTCCCAGAGCTGCACACCCTCATCAACACCTGCAGAATTACTGTCAAATTAAAGAAACACGTCAGAATACCTGTAAATACATCAGTACACAATGCCCTGTACTGTAGCATAATCCAGCAAGGCAAAGCCCACAGTCTGTGCCTCATCTGTGGGATCATTTTAGAGCTTTAATATGTTTGAATTTTGATGAGAAAGGATGATGTTGTCTAGTGACAGGTCCAAAACCATTTGGCTCTGCTGTTTAACCATGAGCAATCATTTGTCTCCCTCACCGTGTCCTTAGCCTGGTTATGTGAGTGGGCATGTGCCTTTTGCCAGCCTTTCAGAGGGAACTCCCAGGTCTCGGCTCTTGCAGTCCCTCTGCCCATCACTCACCAATATTTCCACAGAGAGAGATGGGTTTCATTTCCTGAAACGTAACCATGCAGAAGCAACAGCTCCACAGAGAGGATCCTGACCTGATGGTGTTGCCAAACACCTCAAGCACAAGCGAGGGGAGAAGAGAGCAAACAAAGCATTGCTGCTCAGATGAGAAGGGGTCTGGTTTGCTGAGATACTTAATGACTTTACAGTGATGGTGACAGCAATAGCAGGCACCAAAATGTCACTTAGGATTCCCTAAGTGCTCCTTTTATTCCTGTGCCACATTTTCACCCTTATTATCTGGATATTATTGTTGTGTACACCAAAGGCATTCCTGGTGACAGTTTCCAGGAAGTCAGGTCTGGTGATGGCCAGCCAAGTCAAGGAACTTGTTCTCTTCTTTCTACTTTTGGGTTTCCATTGGTGCTGGTGTGACAGCAGCAGCTGGCACTGGGGTGGAGGTGGGTTGTAAGAAAAGGTGTTCCCTGCACCGTGTATTTCCCCAGTGTGATTGCAGTGCAGTCAGGGGCAGTGGGATGTCCCCACAGGCACCCTGGGCACTGGCTGGGGGGTCAGCAGAGCTCTGCTGTTCATGCTCACCTCCAGCAGCATGTAAAACACACTTTTTAGTGATATATTCCAGTATTTCCGAGGTCACTGGGATGGGTGGAAGTTCAAGTGGAAGCTGAAGCAAGCAGAACAGGCAGTGCCAGCCTCCTTTGCAGGGAAGTTCAACGCCCCAAGCACAAGAGTGCAGTTTCTTCAGCCCATGTTGTATTCCAGGCCATGTTCGTGCTGTTCTTGTGTTTTGTTTTATGCCATGTGTGTTGGTTTTGGTGTTTGTGTGTGTTTATGAACAGTGTTCTGTGCCTCCCTGGGGATTCCCCCAAGTAAAGGAAACCCAGAGTTAATCGATGCCAGGGTTAGCAAAGGTCAGAATACAATACACTCTGAATGCACTGAAGTATCTCCTGACATTTCTGTGGATGGTGATTGATATTGCTCAATCAATTTAAGCCTGTTTTGAGGCCTGGTTGGGCTGGAGTGCCGAGGTGCTTGTGCAGCCACTGCAGAGCCAAGAATCCAACCTCTCCTCGCTGCTCCTTCTTAGGAGCAAGTTCCTCCTACCATCTGTGTAAGATTTAAATGTTTAATCACGCCCTGCTCTCCTTCACAGGATGACAGATGATGTTACAGAGAGTAATGAGGTTATCATAGATTTGTTAGTGTGCCCTACCTTAACACCATCCCGTCCAGAAAATGATGCAACATGTTACACCAGGACAGAGGCACATCTGTCCTGAGCACCCATCCTGCTGCCCTCCAGCCTGTGGCCAACCCCATATCAAATAAGATCCCTGCTCTGTGCATGGTTAGTGCCAAAAACATACCTCCAGGAGAAAGCTCACATAGAAGATTATTAAATACTATTATGAATATTTTAATACTGTTTTTACTAATATTTCTAATATACTACCCAAAATACATGTAAGTTGAGATTAAAAGCTTTAAGGAGTGTTTAGCTCAGTTCCCTCCATGGGATCTGCTGCCTACAGAGAGAGCAAGTGCCTTGCTCCTGCTCGGCAGCCCTGGGAGGAGATAATTTATTGGGGATGGATCCCTGTGGGCCCTGACTGCGTGGCTTGTTTATAGCCAAACGGAGGTTATGTTTTGATGTTTCCTCCACTTCTGGCAGTATTGTCTGGGGTGCCTGAGTGCAGGGGAGAGGGCAGAACCCCCCTCCCCACAGCGCTCCAAATCAGCTCCTGAGCACAAGGTTACCTGGAGGGGAAGCAGCTCCTGCTTAATGAGGTTGTGTGAGGATTCATTAGGCAGCAAGGGTGAAGTGCCCAGAGGCCTGGAGGAGAGGGAGAAATGCAAACTATTCCTGGGAAAAGTGGGGCAATGCCATCCCTCCTCTGGCCCCCAGAACCTCCCGTCCCGCCCTGCAGCAGAGGCAAAGCTCGACCTCACCACTCCCTGTCCCGTGCTCAGCTGAGTGGACACAGCAGAGAGAGACTGTGTTATCCCGAGGAAACAGCCTCTCTCTACCCTCTTTGCCTGTCAAGTTCTCTGCTTTACTGGGCCCCAGGGTGACTTTGGCCCCTCTCCCCTCCCCTGGGAGGCACATTCATGCCAATCCCACAGGCATTCCTCTGCAGTGTCTGTATCCAGGCTGGGGCTGCATCCCTTCTCCTTAATGCCACATTAATAAGCAGTGAGAGGCAAAGTGGAAAACAAAGAGTAATTAATGGCCATTTCTGCTGCTGCTTTTAGTCACTGTCTATTCCAGAAGGAGCAGCTTTACAGAAGAAACCTCTGCCCTCGAAGTGCCCTTGCATTAGGCACCCCAAACCTCCAGAGGTGGGGAGCTCCACAGCTCTGGCCTCCAAAAGGAGTTTGGAGGCTCCTCCACAGATTCCTACAGCTTTCTCCTGAATACTCCTAGCAAAGGCTCTTCAGCCACATCAGACAGGTAGCTTATCATCATCAAATTCCTTTTTGCAAATAGCTGACATGATGAGGAGGTTGGGTTTTAATTAGGAAACAAGTGACAATTCAATTCTCAAAAATATTATTCACCATCAAACATTCATACTGGCATAGTCAGACTAGCAGTGATAATGTCCTCTGGGGGCAGAGATAAGAGCAGAGTTAATAGCAATGCAATGTCTATAAAGTCTTACATGAGAAAACACAGGCACGAGAGGTCCAGGGCCTCCCACTTGCAATTGCATCATACCATTGTAAAAAAAATATCTTTCTGTCATCCCTGCACGTTTTCTTACCGTGACATGCCACATAGCCTTGTCCTGGTGCTGCCTGCCTCCTCAGTGTGTGCCTTGCCAGCTGCAGCCCAGGGCTCTTGGCTGTGACCCCTTCACAGCACACAGGGATGTCACTGAAACTGAGCATGGTAATGAAACACCTCCCCTTCCACCAATCACACCGCTAAATTAAGAAGCGTCACCCCCTCACCAGTGCCGGCTTCAAAAACACAGACTCAACATCTGGATGAGCCAGGCAGAGTCAGTGATGCTGAGACCATCCCAGCCAGGGTGACCGACACCGGAGGTGTGAAACACCCTCTGCAGGGGGAGGGCAGAGACAGAGATTTGCTCCTTAAGCAGCATCACCTGGTGCATCCCCACGGTACCTACCTGGGCTGCCTGCAAGGGGCTGCCCTGCAGCTGTCATGGGGCAGAAGGGGCCCATGAAATTGGCTCATGAAATTGAGCCATTTTCACACCTGAATCTCCACCTGTGGCTGTCCTCAGAGCTCTCTCATGATGTGGACATGGTATCTTGCTCAGGCCTTGCTGGAGTGGCTCAGTACAGCCCTGTCCGTGGGGTAGGAGATGCCTGATAAGAACCAGGCAGTCACCCTCACAGACCCCTCTTCTGGGTCACAGGGCACCTCCCTTGCATCCCTCAACTGTGCCATCCTGTGCCCAGCTCAGAAGTGATATGTCTTCAAGAACAACATGAACAAAACCAACAGCGTGTTGTTACAGATTAAAGCAAATAAAACCAAAAGGAACCACTACAGTAAATGTCTCAAAGCTCTAGGAAGAGTCAAAGTGTCCTCATTCATCACTGTGGGACTGTCAGCGGGCACTGAAGGAGTGTTTTCCCTGCCCAGATTGATCAGACAAACAGATGTCAAGAGGGACCCATTGAGCATTCTTTGTTCCACAGGCTGGCTTGAATGTAACTTGATAGAGGGGGAAAAAAATCAATAATTGCCTAATTTAGCTATAAATTCTGATGGACAGAAGCAGAAAACCAACAACTGTGCAGATATTGAAATGGCAGAAGCTAATTCAGATTCTGCCACAGCATCTACAGAAAGTAAATTGTGCACTGCTGAAAACAGGAGTCCTGCTCTCCCAGGAGGTTTCACTGCCCATCACAGGAGTGGGTCGGGACACGGTCAGCTCTGGGATGGTGCAGGACTGGCTCCAGCTGGGGCGATGCCAAACCTGACTGTGGGAGCAGGTCAGCAGCCAGAGGGAGGGGGGCTGAAATTCTCCTGGAGTGCCAGCGAGGCTGCCTGCAGGAAACCTTCAAAATCTGCTCCTTGGAAACAAGGCTGGTTATTGGTAAATGCTTTCTAGTTATTTCTCTTCCCTGGCATTTTGTGCTCAAAGCCTGTTTACACACAAGTTGGCATTTGCTGCCCTGGCTGATCATTCACCCAGATCAAATCTCACCCATCTGGTCTCTGCTCTGGCCCTGGGCACCTGGTGTCACCACAGACGAGGGCAGTGTCAGCTGAAGGGGCATCACAGGCTGCTCCTCCACCTCAGCTGCCCACGGCAGGGCACTCAGGTGCTGCAGGTCCAGCCCTCACACAGCCAAACCCCACCAGCAACATGGGAATGTGCTGCCAGCTTGGGATGAAAATGGCATGGAGTTTATTTGTACTTCTGTCACATAAAAGGGGCCCTTGTTTGAATTCTTCTGCCTTTAGCCTGGAGAAGAAGAAGGGGAAAGATTGGCTCCTATTAATAGCCTCACATCCCACAAGATCTGAGCCTCACAAGAAGCCATGAAAGACTGCAGCATCTGATTCCCTGAATAAATGAGGTAATTTAGGAAGAAGTGTGTGCTCAGCAGCCTTCATTACTGGCTGCTCCAGTTCGGTGGGAGATGACAGTGACAACTCTTTTCAGTATCCCAAGGTCCCAGAGGAGCTGTGCTGCACCCAAGGGCCACCACCACAGGCAAGGGTGCTGCCTCTCCCCCCAGACCTCTGGTGCTGCACCAAACATCCCCAGGACTGTCACAGAGCGAGTGGAAGGAGTGCCCCAGGAAGCTGATGGTCCAGCAAAGCTGGGGCACAGCTTCCTGAAGGGCTGCCAAGGGGCTGGTGCTGGTGACAGAGTAAGGGGATACTCAGGAAATCATCTGCACCAGGAAGGAGCCAGAGGGGAGCAGGACTGTGGTGGGGCCCCAATCCTGTATGTCCAGGGACCGAGGGGGCAAAGCTGCCAGGGAACCCCTGCCACGGGGAAGGACCAGGACCTGGCCATGGCAGGGATAGCTGCTGCCCATCTGCAGGCCCCTGACATCACCCCAGTCCAGGATCTTTCTCTCATGGACTGTGGGCTTTGCAGAGGTGTGTCCCACTGCACCAGCTGTGGGTAGAGCCCATGGGGACACCAGCCTGTGATTATCCATGGTGCAGGGAGGGGTCTGACCCTGCTTTGCAACACACGGCCTGGCAACACTCAGATTTATGTCAGCTTTCCCTTAAGCAGATTTTCGGGCTCTAAGTGCCAAGTTTAATCCCAATAGCAAAGGTTCGTGTGGCAGCCGGTGCCTCTGGCTGTGTCATCATCCCTTTGAATGTCAGCCTTGAGGTCACCAGAGCCACCATTGTGCCATCCCCAGAGTGCTGGATCTGCCCCTGTGCCAGCACCCAAATCTGTGGCTGCCTGGTCTGGAGCGAGGCTGTGGGAAAGGTCCAGGGGGAAAGGAGCCCATGGTCAGTGCAGAGCAGAGCTGTGTTCCCTCTGCACATGCAAACAGCAAAACAGAAGGATTTGCAGGATCATAACCCATCCTGTCTGCAGTCCCATATGCCAAACAATTTATCTCTCTCGGTTCCCCTGTGAAGCAAACCAGTAAATTACCTTCATTTCACAGCTGAGGGAATGTGGTTCCGGTGAGGACACTGGCCGGGTGTGTGTGAGTGGCCACAGGGCTGTCCCTGCGTGGGGCAGTGGGCACGTTCACCTGGTGGCTGCAGCCCGCCCAGGACAGCCTGTCTGGGGGAAAAGGAACAATGCACAGAGAGATTTACACGTCAAAAATCACACCGAGTAAACCCTCAGTGACCTCAAAAGCATCTTTCTGCTAAAATGCATTCCCATGGATCATCACGGATCATCTGCAGCTCAGTTTGACCCCGGGGCTGGGAAGAGGCACCTCCGACGGGAGGGTGCAGCACCATCCCTGTGGGAGCAGAGCCGCTGTCTTTCAGAGCCCAGGTCGGTGTTCAGGGGAATGGAAATGCTTAAAACACGCCACTTGTCATTCCACACAGCCTCTGCCTTTGGAGCTCATCTGCGCAGATAATGGACTTTGCCTTCTGACTTAATCTGCTGTAAATCTCTCCCGTAATTGCTTATCATCCGGAAACCTGGAGAGAGCCAGGACAGACATTCCTGTCTGTGTCCTGCGTGATACAGCCGTCCACTCCCTCCCTGCCCTCATCCTGCTGCCAGCCTGTGCCCAGAGTCCCCAGAGCACCCAGAACACCCAGTACAACAGAACACCCAGGGCATCCGGAGCACTGGAGCACCCAGTACGCCCAGTACACCCAACACACCTCTGCACCCACCCGTGGGACGCATCCAAAACCTGCAGCGGCGTGAACAGCAGTGGGGCAGCTCTCGGTGGGAACTGGGACGGCAGATCTCCCGTTCGGCCCCCAAAATGAACGGGCTCTGTTCTCCCCACCGTGGCCCAGCTGCTTCCATCCCTGAAAGGGCTGAGGGCTCCGCTGGGCAGGCGGCACAGGCGGATGGGGGTGTAGGGCGGGGGCTCGCAGGACGCAAACTCCTCACAGCACAGAGGCTGCCCGGGCTCTGGGCGGGGGCACAAGCCCACCTCGGGAATTCGGTGTCGGTGGGGCTGCAGAGTCTTGGAGTTCAAAGCGCCTCTGAGGGAGCTGTGAATGGCATTTTGTGCTCGGGCTGCCGAAGGAGCAATCCCGTCCTGCAGGGGAAGACGTCACGCGAAGGAAGGTTGCTAAGCGAGCAGGTCCCTCCTCATGATACACGACTTCATTACGCGGCTCCCTAAATGGATGTTACACACAAATGACATTTGCCTTGGAGCATATGAGCTCCCGAAATAGCGGGCGGCTCTCTGCGTTGTTGGTTCGCTTTCCTGAAGAATGTCCCTATTGTCTGGGGGGCTGCGGTGCCCCACGGCTGGTAGAACTCTGATGTGGGGCGGCAGGAGGGATGGGGACCCCCAAACCAGCCGGGGTGCCAGCGATGGGGGAGCCCGGGATGGCCCCGTGCGCAGGAGGGGCGGGTGGGCTGCACACTGTGAGCAGGGGCCATGGGGGATGATGCAGGTCCCTCTCTTGCTCAGATCATTTTCCTCTCCCCGCCTTGAGCGTAGTTCCTATGAGTGTTGCGAGCAGAGGACACGGCCTGAGGGGAAGAGCCTCGTGCTGCTGCTCCCAGGGAGGCTCCAGACACAGCTCCGCTTCTGCATGAGTCCCCCACCACCACTGGACCCCAAAGCTCTGCCAAAGGGACCAAATCCAGATCATGACATACCTTCCAACCCATACAGAGGTGACAGACACTACATTATACCCCAGGCACCCGGGTAAGGCCACTTCTCCTGGGCAGCAGCCACAGCCACGGCGGCAGCGCCGGGGACCAGCTGCTCATGCAGCCATTTCATCTCAAATTGCTTAAATTCAGCCCAGGCTGTCTTTTTAGATGAACTGAACCATGCAGAGAGAAGGTCTGGCACAGCTCTGCATTGTACATAAGGTAGAAGTAAAAAAGAAATGTAAAGGTTCTATCCGTGCTGACAAGACAAATTTGCTTTTCCTTTCCCCCCTGATTTCCTAGAACATCCCCGGCCCTGATCTGTGCAGCGCTGCCGTAATCCCGTGATATATTTTAATCCCATTACGTTGCCATGCGCTCGCTCCCAACCCGCCTGGACCAGGAGGAACAGATGTTCCCTAATTGGCACTCGTGCTGCCGAGGGGTTCCCAGCAATGCCAGTATTCCTTTGGCACCGACAGCGAGTCCCTGCCGCTGCTTCACAGCCCGCAGGGCTCTCAGGGCTGTCGCTCTCCGTCCCGGCGTGGGCACCGGGGACGGTCACGCCGTCCCCTCTGGCCGTGGAGGAGGGTTAATTGTCGGCTGTGGCAGGACAAGGAAGCAATCAGGGCTGCCCTGCCCTGGCTGCTCGCCCGGAGGGAAAGGCAACATTTGCTTTTTTCCATGTGTTTAGGGAAAGGCGTCAGATGAGAAGCGCTGCCCCATGGCACCCGGGTGGCTCTGGCCAGGCGCGGGGGATGCCCAGCTCCTCACCCTCACCGCGGCCGACTCCTTATTTCCCACCTCATCCCTTTGGCTTTTCAGGTTATTGAAGGGCTCTGGTTTTGTCCTGTTTCACCATCGAGGGCCAGTGGTGATGTGTGGGGTCACAGCGTCACTGTCCTGGCCGGCTGTAATCCCTTGATCCACGTTAATCCCTTTATGTCTCCACGCGGCTGTTTCCAATTCTGGCCTTTGAAGAAGTGATGTTTCTTAATTAGCTTTTCAACCGGACAGGAGTTCTTTTACTGGCTTCGAAGAGCCGTAGAGCTTTCATTTCTTCCTTTTTCTCCCTCGCTGCACTGATTTTAGGAACAAAAACAAGGAGCATAAAACAAATGCGAGCCTGGCATTCCAGACAAGAGCATCCATCAGCTTCAGTCACAGAGCTCGAGGACCACGAGGGGATCATTTGTCTCACCAGTTGCTGGGTGTGGTTGGTGCCACCTCTGCCCATAGCCCAGAGCTCTCCCCCGCTGCCCTGCACGGCCCTTGTGAGGTGGGCAAAGCCACGCTCTGGGCTGGCACTGGCCCAGCGGCGCCAGAGTCCCGTGCCAGCGCCCAGCAGCCACCAGTGCCGGCTGACTCCAGTTCCACTGCTAATCCCGGGGTTTGGCCGCGGCATTCACAGCCTGAAATGGAAAAATGTCTTGATCCTCCCCACTCCCCATTCACATCCCAGTATTAAAACTGGTCACTACAAGCAGAGGTTCTGCTCGTGGCATGGTGCCAGTCCCTGGTGCCCCCCACCCACCCCTCAATCTCCTCCGCTGGGGACCCATTTGCCCAACAGGTCCTCACTACTCAGCAGATCTCCTCTTTTGCAGAAGCTGCTTTTTCTTCCCAGACGTTTCCTCTAATCAGAAAAGGGGGAAACGAGGTGCAGCAGCTGTGCAGAGGTCAGTATCCAGCTCGGCCCTGCTCCTGCCTGTTCCTGGGGGCAACTGGAGCCCTGTGTCCCCTGCTGAAGCTCCTCTCTCCCAGGGACATTTCACTCCTGCCTCAGCAGAGCAGAGATTACTTTTCTACATGCCAAAGCTGTGCATTGATAAATCACAAATCTGCCCTGAAAACCACAAGACTTTAATAATACATACTGGGTTCCTGCTTAGTTTTCCTTCCTTCCTTAAGCCTTTAGTGTTTGTGTCTGGATCTGTGCTTGAAGGCACAAACATGAGGCTGGAGGTTCAATTCAATGTAAAGAAGAGGGAAAAAAATGGAGCTAAGAATCTCACGTTATCACGTGGCTCCAGAAACTGGAGGATTAAACATAACAATCATTTTCACACGGAAATCCACAAAACCTGCAGTAAAGCCCTCACAGCTGGCAGGTCACATTCAGCACACAAAGTAACCAGGCTGCAGGTGAGATCGAGCTGCTCCCATTGCGATTAAGAATAAACATTCTGTATCTTTTACGGCTGTTGATTTTTAGCCCACAATACCTGGGCTGTCTCGAGGGGGAATTTCCCCGGCTGCCTCTGGCAAAAGCAAAGCAAAGCACATCTTCATCTCTTCATTGCATTTGCCTCCTCCTCGCCAGCCAGCCCATCCCGCGTCACTCACGGTCCCCATGGAGGCACCTTCGAGGACAAGGGTGATGCTGAATTTGGGTAAGAAAACAGAAAGGAAACGGCACCTCAGTCTCGGATGTGATTTAGCCAGGGTTGGCATTATTTTTACTCTTAGATTACTCCGTGGCAGATTGCTGCTGTCCCCCTGCAGGCAGCCCCCTCTCTGCTGGGGATGCAGCTGCCGGGGGTCCCGAGGGTCTCACTGCCCGACCCAGCCACGGTGGGCACCGGAGGAACCGGCCACCGGGGGTGCTGGACCCACCACGGACGCTGGCGATGAGGTCTGAGCCTCCCCATCGTATTTGCTGGGGGTCACAATCCCTTCGCCAGCCTGGAGAACAGCTTTAGCTCTGCCGACTATTGGCACGGCGGCAAAACAACTCGTGGGACCGCTGAAATATCACACCCCGGCGCCGGCAGCGAGGGGCGATGGGCAGAGGGAGGGGACGGGAACACCGGCTGGGAGGGCCGGGGGCTCCGAGCTGCTGAGGTGGGGGAGCAGCGAGCCGGATGGCAGCTCTGCAGCGTGCGTGCGATGGAGGCGATCGTCTGCTCTTGAAAAAAAAAATTTTTTTAATTGAAATAATAATCTCATAGCACATATTCCCCAGAGCCAGCGACGGAAAAACCCTCCTCGTCACAACTAAAGCTGCCCCGAGATGACCCGGGGGTGCCCACCTGAGTGCACCCAACCGCCAGAGGAGGAATTTCCCCCGACAGGTCCCCCATGAGCTACTCTGGACCCATTCACATTTTCCATTTCTGCTTTCGATGCTTTTCCCCCGGGATGCCCCATCCTGTTTGCAGCCGGGCTCCGTGTCCCGCGGGGGCTGCCCCCGTCCCCCCTCTGCCGGGTTGGGCCGGGCATGGGGCAACCTGGGCTAGTGAAAGGTGTCCCTGTCCGTGGCAAGGGATGGAACGAGACGAGCTTTAAGGTGCCTTCCACCCCGAACCATTCTGTGATTCCACGGCCGGGAATCTGTGGTTCCGTGGCCGGGGGGTCCGCGCTCCCCCCCTCGCAGCTGGTTCCCGCAGTTTACCCCCAGGAGCCGCCGTTTCCCACGAACACGCAGCCACAGGCAGAGCTCTTCCCTCGGCAGCACCGCGGGGAGCTTGTCGCTGCTGCCGCTAAAGCCCCATTTCCCAGGATAAAAGTTCAGGTCTGGGATGATCCTGAATTCCTGCTATAGAAGGAAAGGCACAGCTTTCCTCGGGCGCTGCCAAAGCCCTCCTCGCCGCGGAGCTGACATTTCTCAGCAGCGTTTGGCGAGTGATGAACGGGGCTGGTCGCCCACGGGCTGCGCTGTCCCAGCCGGTGAAGTGCGCCGAGCTCGCTCATCCAGAGCACAGGGAAAAGCCTCTGGAATGCGGAGGATTGAGGGAGCGAATCCCCCTCCGCCGGGGCAGCTGAGCAGGGGAGCTGATGAGGGGATCGCTGCGCATCCCTGACTCCCTGAAGTTCCCGGGTTTGTTAGTTTTGACACCAAAACACCGGAATCAGGCACGTCCCTGTTCCCCGGGCGCTGCAGTGCTAAGGAGAGGAGAGCGGCAGGAACCACGCGGTGCCCGGGGTGCCCCGACAGGTGCCCATCCCCTGAGCATTCCCGGCCTCCGCTTGCCCACACAGCCGCAGTGACACATCGCGATTGCCACGGCCACATCCTGCTGCCCGAGGGGACCGAGCGCGACCATCTCCGCCACCGCCTCTGCCCGTGCCAACCCACGGAGCCCCCGGCCAAGCAGGTGCGGCTGCGTTCAACTACCCTTGCTCGACTTAAGGCATAATTAAAGCACCCTTTAGCACCGTGACTGCTAAATTAAAACACCATTGCTAATTAGAACTTCCAGTGCCGAATAACTAAAGCAGTTATTTGGCTCGGAGGTACTCTGACCGAGAGGGCAAACACCCGGCCCAGCCGCTGTGGCATCCGCCCAGTCACCACGGTGCTCTTGGACCTTTGCTGGCCTCAGCAGGATGTCTGACCCGCCTTGGCCCCGCACCCCAGGACAGGGCTGAGCTCTGGAGCCACCGCGCCGGGGCCGGACCCCAGGAGTGCAGGGTCCCCAGATGTGCTGAGCCCCAGGTGTGCAGGGTCCCCAGATGTGCTGAGCCCCAGGTCACCTCCCCCGCCCCGGGCGCTTTGGTGGGCCGGGCACTGGCGCTGGGGGGCACTGAGGGCATCGAGGATGCGGCGACGGGTCCCCCTCCCCACCCAGGAGCGCGGGGTCAGGAAAGGCATCGCAACACCAGGGTCCCTCGGCAGCCCCGGGAATGAAGGGGCAGAGCTGGGACTTTGAAACTCCAAGCTTTATTGAGTTGCTTCGGCAGGGCGTGCATCACACGGGGGGAGGCGGGGGCGCGGCCGCGGGGGCACAGCGGCGGCCGGGGGAACGCGTGGTCCGCTCCCCGCGCCCCGGCACCGGCCGGGGGCTCTAGTTGGTGGGGTGGTAAGCGCCACGCTGGTGCCACTGCATGTCCCGGATGCGCCTGACCGACTGGATCTGGGGGTGCTGAGCGCCGAAATCTGAGCTGTCCTTGTAGTCCCCCTTTTCAAACAGGTACTGGTAGCCCCGGTAGCCAGGGTACTGGTATCCCACCCACCTGCCGAGGCAAGCAAGGGGGTCACACGCGCCGAACGCGGCCCGGCACGGCCCGGCCGGGGCTGCCCAGCCCCGCGATGCCGCGGCATCACCCGGGACGCCCCGCCGGCCCCGGTACTCACGTGCCGCTCTGCACCCGCACGGACGAGACCTTCTCCTGGTAGCCGTGTGCGTGGAAGCTGGGCACATCGTCGTCTATGATTTCGATCTTCTTGCCGGTGAAGCTGGGGTTTTCGTACAGCACGATCTTGTGCTCCTGGCTGTCCTGCAGCCGGGAGAGCAGAGACGGGGGTCAGCGGCCGCCGGGCCCCGGGACTGGCCAGGGGGGGCAGAGCCCAGGGCTGTGGGGAAACCGAGGCCGGGGCCGGCACCGTGTGCCGCCGCTCCCACCGATGCCGGGGGTGCTCCGCATCCCTCCAGCCAGCTCAGAGAGCCGGCGCCTGCGCGGGCACTGCCACACTTACCAGCAGACGTCCTCTGCTCTGGGGTCACCTGCCAGCGCCCCCGTCCCCGCGCCCCCTCCGACCCCCCCACGGCTCCCCGGGCCCCGAGGGCTGGGGCGAGGGTGGGCAGGAGGAGGTGCCCCTCCGCCCGCGGGGCTGGGGAGGGCGGGGGAAGGCTGGGGAAGACTTCTGGCTGCAGACCTTGGTCTGGCGGGTGGGTAGTGGCTGTCTGGGTGCTCTCACCACTTTGATGGGTCTCAGGGAAGTGATGCTGTCGCTTCTCCGGCTGTTGGTCCAGGAGTCCCAGCGGGGGTACTCCCCCTTCTCAAACACAAACTGCTCCCCTTTGCAGCTTGCCTGCTCGTAGCCCACCCAGCTGGAAGAGAGCAGGGGACGCGCCTCAGACGGGGCAGCAGGGAGGGGACCGGCACTGGCACCGACCCCGGCGAGCGCCCCGGGGCTGAGCCCCAGCCGTGTCCCCCGATCCCTGCTGGAAATGGAATGGAGCACTGCGGTGCCCGGTGAGGTGCCAGCGGGGAGCGAGCAGGGCTGTGATGCCTCCAGCCAGTTCACACATCTCTGCTGGCAGCAGCACCACAGGACTTTCCAGAGTGGATGCTCCGATGTGGTGGCCACCCAACTGTGGTCCCTCGGGACATACAGGAGGACGGGATCACCTGCATGTCCCAGATGGGGCTGTGTTCCTACTAGAGTGCTCTGCAGCGGCCCTGTTGTACCTGGGAACAGCACTGCCAACTACAGGGAGCAGGTAGGGAATCCCCCCAGGTGCTTTTCAGGGCCTCCCCCTTGCCTGGAGCCCATGGCTCGGGGAGCACACGCAAGTTCAGCAGATGGGGACAGGGCACCGAGGGTGTGCCACTCTCACCTGTCCCTGTACATGAAGGGAAGGAAACCAAACTGGAGGTAACACCACGATCCATGCCCATTCCCACACCTGTCTGGTCTGTCTGCCACAGCGGGGTTGGGGGAATCCAGCCTGCCCAGGGGACTCTGCCACCCCCTGTTCACTCACTGTCACCCCCTGTTCACCTGCTGGCACCGAGCACCTGCTGGGGTGAGACGACTGAGCAGCTCAGTGGTGTTGGCCACATGAGACCCTGGGTGCGCTGTGGGTGCCAGCAGCAGGGAGACCCCTCCTCGCCCAGCCCTTGCCCCCCTGCCCTGCCCCACCGTGGTCCCCAGCCCTGCACGTACGGTCCGGAGTGCACCAGGATGGAGCCCACTTTGTCCACGCCGGCTTCCTTCAGGTTGGGGCAGGCCCCGCTGAGCTCATGGCAGCGGCCCTGGAAGTTCTCCTGCTCGAAGATGGCAATCTGGAAGAGAGCAGGACCTCACTGCAGGGGGCACACACTGGCCAGCATGTCTGCTGCAGCCCAGTCCTCACGCTGCTCCCCAAAACTGCATTCCAGAGGATTTTAAGGAGCCTGCAAGTGCAAGCCAGTGCTCCCATCTTTCTGAGGATGCAGGTCTCACTCTTGGACGTCCACGAGTCCCTGGCAGCACCATCCAGTGCCCCGGTGCCCATGGCAGAGGGGTGCCTGTGCTTACACTGGGCATCAAGCAGCTGAGGGACCCAGGCTGTGGCTGGAGCACCGCAGTCACCGGCGGGACACAGCCAGACACTCAGCACACGCTGGGACAGCTCCAGGGCAGCCCCAGTGCTGTCAGCTCAGCACGGCTCTCAGGGGTCAGTGGGCGGTGGGGGCAGATCTGCTGCGTCTGCAGGGATGGGGGATCAACAGCTGGTCCATTCTCACCCACTCCACCTGTTCTGGGGCAGTGAGATCCCATTCCCCATCCCCTAGTCCTGCTGCAAACAGCCCAACACTGCAGCTAAACATGTTTGGCACGAGCCAAGAGTGCTGGGAGTGCTGGCAAGGGGCACATCGTGGCAGCTCAGCTGCTCCCAGGGTATTCAAAGGATGGTCTGGGTGCCCAGAGAGGCTGAGGGTGCCCTGACCCCGCTGCAGGTCTGGGAAGTCTCACACTGACCTTGGAGCTGGCTTGCTGCTGCTTGGAGGCTGGCATTTGGTGCTCGGAAGCCATCATCAGCTGGGTTGTCTGCTGCCTTGGGAGGGAAACTCAGCAGGTTAAAAACTGCCACCAAGGAGGCACCGGGGACTGTGCTCAGAGCCCCGTGTCCATGCCCTGCAGTTCACCCAGGAAAGAGGGGTGTTGGGGCCAGGGCTCACGGCAGGATGGGCTCAGGCTGGGGTTGCCAGAGACAGTCCCTGCTCAGCACCCCAAAGCTCCCCAGGCTCATGGTAGAGCCCAGGCAATAATCCTTGGGAGCTGTCCAGGGGCTCCAGTCTGGAGCGTGGGGAGCTGTGAGCACAGAGCATTCCCAAGTGATTCCAGGCAGAACCCAGCTCCTGCAGTCAAGGCTTTCCCCACTGTCCCTGCTCAGTGATAGCTGAGAGTCCCTGTCCCACGCGAGTGCCTGGAGGGATGATGGGGACTGGAGCTCCTCACACCAAACCTGGCCCACGTCTGCAGGTCTCTGCTGAGCCCTCCTGACTCTGCCTGGCACTGCCACCCCTTGGAAGGACCTTCGTCCTCAAGCCCAGCGGGACACTCAGTGTCTGAGCAGCTCCAAAATAGGTGAAACCACCTTGCTCGCGACAGACAGAAACGGAGCCACGGCTGGGTGGTGAGATCCTTCTGCGGGCTGCGGGGACGGGGCTGTCCCCGTCTCAGTCCCTGCGTACCCACACCCTTGTGGCACCGGGAAGGGACCCCGGGCCCGGGAGAAGGTAATGGCAAAAGAGAGGACAATAAATAGCAAAGTCTTACCAGTTATACCAGTACCCGCTTGAGCCAGTGACGGGCTGGGGCCGGGAGGTGGAATTTATACCGAGCTGCAGCAGAGTGGTGCCAAAACTATTTACAAAATAGTTAAAGCCTGATTCAAAGCGAGAATGCTGGATTAAACCCCAATGAAAACCAGGGTCAGCTGATCCGCCGCAGCCTTTGTCTGCCCGAGCACCAAGCCCGAGTTATTTCATTACCTGTCACATTCGAGTCACCCGCTTTGTCGGGTTGGTGGCGAGGAGATTTGGAGTTTGCATGCATCAGCCGAACGCGTGCCAAGAGCCGGGGCGGCCCTGGCCAACAAAGAGCCCGCCGGCCCCGCTCCGGGCCAGGGATTGATCCCCCGACAGCCGCCCCGCCGCCGGGGCCGCTCCGCTGCTGAGCTCGGCTCTTTCCATGCGCGATAAAACGCGGCTCAAAGCCCTGGTGAGCGTCTGGCTTTGCCCGTCTGCGGCCCCGGGAGGGGAAGGGCCGTGCCAGCGCCGGTGCCAGCGCTCAGGGACCGCGGGAGCCCCTTCCCAACACCGACCCTCTCGCGGTGGGCAGCGGCAGCAGCCGGTGCCGGTGGCACGGAGCCCAGACGGCACCCTCGGCCTGAGTGTGGGGACTCCTCCTCTGTTATGCCCCACCCTTTTGGGGTCCCTGAGAAACACCCCAGCCCTACGGGGCAGGGGGAGCAGCTGCACGGGGGCCCCTCTCTCACGTCAGAACAAAGCCAAGGTCAGTGAGGAACTCAGCCTGGGACATGGCCCCACGACCAAAATGTGCCCAAGGTGGCCGGCGGAGCTGGGGCTGAGCTGAGGGTCGAGGGCAGCAGCGAAGCCCCTCTGCTGGCACCTCACCACCACCCGACCTGGGAGACCCCTCAGGGCTGGGGGCTGACGGTGCCTGCAGCAAAAGGCGTTTCACAATATAAAGGATATCCCATCTGTGAGACTCCCTGGGTGCCTGCAGCACCCACTGCCCCCTCTAATCCCTCAAAGGAGTTAGGCATCCCCTGTCAACCCAGCAAGTGTCACACAGCATTAACAGACCCTGAGCTCACTCTCTCCTGCACACAGCATCTCCTGGGGGTCCCTGCAGCCCCTCCAGGATCAGCTCTGCCCAATTCTGTGCCACCAGGACGGCTGCACACAGAGTCACCCTGCAGGGTGTTGTCCCCAGCGCCTGCAGGGTCGTGTTGGGGGGCGGCCCCAGCCGTGGGTGATGGGGTGTCAGGGGGATGTGGGGCCACAGCTGATCGTGTGGCTCCACAACAAACCCTCCACGCCATGGAGAGGTCTGGGCAGGTGGGGAGGGTGAGCAAGAGCCTCCAGCACTCCTAGCCCTGCCAAATCCTTCTCCCTTCCCCGTGCCCCACACTGGCACTACTGAGGGACCCAGCACCGCCCTCCTCCTCTCCTGAGTGAATCCACTGGGGTCCCCAGGCAGGACACCCCCAAGCCTGCCCCAGGTCCCAGCACAGGACATGTGCCCCTGCTCCCAGCCACCATCCGGACATGCCAGTCCCTGGTCACCCCCCCGTGGGGCTGACACCTGGCTCCTGCAGACACGGCTCCTGTGATTCAGGCAGCAGTTTCCCCCCCTGGCTCAGCCGGGCTGGATTTAGCTCATCCCAGCCCCGGGCACTGACGATGCTGTCACTGCCCAGGCCCTGCAGCCCCACGGACTGTTCTGGAAGCGGCTTTTGCCTCTTGGGGCCGCACACTCCCCTTCCTCAGCTGCCAGCCCAGAACTACAGAGAAAAGTTCTGGAGGAGTTGCTTCGGGACCAGCCCGGAGCACTCAGGTGGCCTCGAACCCATCTCCCCTCTGTGCCCCCAGCCCTGGGGGTCCCAGCCATGGCCATATTGCCCCCACAGAAGGGCTCTGCCTGGGTGGCTGAGGCAGGGCAGTGCTGGAACGCCCAACACCTCACCGGCACCTCGGGGCACCTCTCAGCCCCCCACCCTCAGCACCAGCACAGCTGGCCCCTCTCGTCAGAGTTCAGCCCCCGGGAGAAACCACCCTGGGTGCTGTGGGAACCTTCCTCGGGGCAGGCTGGGGACCCAGCAGGATGCTGGGGCCGGGCACAGCTGTCCCTGCTCGGGCTGAGCCCCCTTTGGGGTGCAGAGGGTCCGGCTCTGCCCAGGGCCGGCCGTTCTGCACATCCCCACATCCCCGGCCCCCTCCCTGCCCCGGGGACTGGCCGTCTGCCCTGGGAGCGGGCAGGAGATGCTGGGAAAGGGACAGAGGCACTGGAAAAACCCTGACGCGGCACCACCGGGGGTTATTTTTGGAAAGCTGCAGCCTTTATGTAACACTGCAAACACTCACACCGCTCTCTGCTCCGCACCGGGGGCGTTGGGGCACAGCCACGGCCCCCTCCCCGTCCCATCTCCCCGTCCNCCGGCGGGGGCGCGGGGTCCCTCAGCTGTTCTCGAAGGAGCCCCGCTGGTGCCACTGCTGGTCCCGCACGCGGCGCACGGACTGGATGAGGGGCTGGTTGGCGTCCCACTCGTTCCAGTGCCGGTACTCGCCCTTCTCGAAGACGTGCTGGCGGCCCCGGTACCCGGGGTACTCGTAGCCCACCCACCTGCGGGGGTGGAGGCGGCAGCGCTCAGCAGGGACCCCGTCCCGCTGCAGCCCCTGCCCGGCAGGCACAGCCCCCTCGAGCAGGACGCGGTGTCCCTGTCCCCAGCCCACCCCAGAGCCGGTGCCTGTGCCTGCCACAGCCAGGGGATGCTGCCCCNGGGACCCAGCAGGATGCTGGGGCCGGGCACAGCTGTCCCTGCTCGGGCTGAGCCCCCTTTGGGGTGCAGAGGGTCCGGCTCTGCCCAGGGCCGGCCGTTCTGCACATCCCCACATCCCCGGCCCCCTCCCTGCCCCGGGGACTGGCCGTCTGCCCTGGGAGCGGGCAGGAGATGCTGGGAAAGGGACAGAGGCACTGGAAAAACCCTGACGCGGCACCACCGGGGGTTATTTTTGGAAAGCTGCAGCCTTTATGTAACACTGCAAACACTCACACCGCTCTCTGCTCCGCACCGGGGGCGTTGGGGCACAGCCACGGCCCCCTCCCCGTCCCATCTCCCCGTCCCCTTATCCCGCTCCCCCCGCCCCGCGACCCCTCCCAGGACCAGGCAGGCCCCCGCAGCCTCCAGCTCAGAGTTTTATTGAGGTTTCTGCACAAAAACAGCACGGTCGCGGCCGCAGCCGGAGCCCCCCGTGCGCCGGCGGGGGCGCGGGGGCCCTCAGCTGTTCTCGAAGGAGCCCCGCTGGGGCCCCTGCTGGTCCCGCCCGCGGCGCCCGGACTGGGTGAGGGGCTGGTTGGGGTCCCACTCGTTCCAGT